>MU695929.1:3283-62368 GCA_026770625.1 Nicotiana glauca
TTTGTTTATTGGTTAACCACTTTCTTTGTTACTCTTGACATAGAGAATATCTCCGATCCATTCACCACCCTTTCTATCTTTGTTGCATTGTTCATGAATTGATATGTACTAAACCCTTTTATTCCAAATGAATTTCCAAAGAATGTCAATTGCCACCCCCTCAAGGTGTATATTGTTCTTTCTTGACCTAACCACCGGCTCCAATCTTGCTCCTTCACTTGTCATGATAACTGATTTCATTTGAAGACCTCAATCGTTCCTTGACTGACCACTTCCTTTATCAAAATATGCCTCTCCTCCATTTTAACCCCATACTTTTATTTGTTATATTGCTCCTGAATTGACACTTGCCAAACTTTTGTCTCCCATGAACCCCAAAGAATTTTAATTGTTACCAACTTCAGTGCGCATGTTGCTCTTTTTTGATTTAAACCACCGGCCTTGCCCTTTGAAGTCTATTGCTCCATCGCTAGCCATGATAACTTTGATTTCTTTTTTTTTTGGAGATCTTGATTGTCATTGGTGTCAATCCTATTACGGGAAATTCTTTTGATCTGTTCAACCTTGCTCTTTATCTGTTGTGTTGTTCATGAATTGATGTACACCAAGCCTTTGTATTTCACAAGGACTTCCAAAGCATGTTAATTGTTGTCAACCCCAGTCATGTTTGATGTTATTTCCTGACTTATGACAATTTGATGTGCTGGCCAGATCCTATTGTGTGCGATTGGAAAGTTTGGTGGAAAATTTTGAAGTCATTTCTCATTTGTTATGGCCAGATAGACTCAAGCAGAGGGAAAGACAAGGTGGTAAGAATAGAGTGAAGGAGAATGGCAAGAGACGATTCCTAACAAGAAACCTACAGAGTAGAAAACCATCAATGTAGATACCGACTCTAGCGACCTTGACATGCACTTGTAGCCCATTATGTATAGCAAATCTGATGTTCAGCTCTTGTTTCTCCTTTTGCCGTGAAACGGGTCTTCAATATTTCCCTTGCCCGATATGATCCCTCATCCTTAGTCGACTTGTGATGCCCATAGGGTTTTCACCATCAAGCCTCTCTTATTTTGATTTTTCTCTCAACTCACTGTCGCCTTACGGTGCCCGTGAAGGTTTTCACCAATAAGACTCTCATTTTGATTTCTCTCATCTTTGAGTACCCGTGGTGGTTCTCATCATCATGACTCTCTAATTCTTCATTTTCCTTTGTTTGGACTAGCGTGTGGCCCCTGATGTGATTCACCTTTGCTCGCTTGACTTGGCATCTCTCGACGACTGGTCAGAAGGTCTTTCTTTGGACCGTAATGTGGCTTTTGGATGGGTTTAGAAAGAAAGGTATAGAGGCTCAAAATAATTCAACATGGGTTCAGAAATTACAACTTTCGGAATCAGATTTCCCACAACAACCACAACTTCTGCCCCAGTTTCCTTCTTGGGATTCTTGTATTTTTCTTTTGTTGTGACTGAACCTCAGTGAGGCTACCTACGTACCCTTTCGGGATCAAGTCAAACGTAGTTCAGGCAACTACATTTGTTGTTGTGATGTTTTCCTTCCTTCCATTCTTCTTTTCTTTTTTCATTTTCTTTTCTTTTCTTTTCTTTCTTTTTTCTTCTCTTTCTTTTCTTCTTTTTCTCTTTTCTTTTCTTTCTTTTCTTTTCTTTTCTTTTCTTTTCTCTTCTCTTTCTTTTCTTCTTTTTCTCTTTTGCACTTGTTTTTCTCTTGTTTCTCCACTTACTTCCCATTTAATCCACGAGTTTTGTTGTTGATTCCGAAAGAGGGATACGAAAGAAAATATAATAAGGCTCAAAGGGATAACAAAGGATAAAGTGTTTGTATAGGAGAACAAAATACCTTCGTCATTCCAATCTTCAACATATACCAAGTACTAACTACCTTTTGATTGATTCACATATTTGCCTTCTGTAGCCGATTCCTAACATTATTGGACGACAATCTCGGTACCACGAATGGTCCCTTTAGACTTGGGGAATTCTTGCCTTTAGCTTTAAACCGATGAGGCATGATGCATTTCCACAATATTTCTTTATATTCTATTTTCCCCAGTTTCACTTGATTCAGGCTTCAAAAGTATTGCAGTATGTTTTTATTTCTTCCGAGTACCCTTACATCTTCAACATTGTTTCATTGCTAAACTGACTTTTAAACCAGGCCGAGAATTATGTGCATGTCATGTCACTAAAAATCAACATGAAAAGAATTGTAAAATGATTAGAAATGAAGTGACTAGAAATGTCAGGAAACAGAGAATTGTATTAGACTAATGGGTTGAAACAACAAAACGAACAGACTAGACTAGAATTACAAACCTAGACGGCACTAAACAAGCTATTATTACTAAACAAAGCGAAGTGGAAATATAGAAGGGTTTGACTCTCAAGACAATATCCGGATTACAACCTTGAAATAACCCGGACCCTCAGAAATGAGACCAAAATAAGCCACCAAAACTCCACTCTAAGTGACCGAGAGATGGAGCGTCTTCCCAATTACCACGCCCATCATTTTAGCCACTGAGTTTCACACCAATATTTCCAAGACCATTATTGACTTTAATCAACACGTTCCCGAGATAAATCGCATGCTCCTTGCCATTGCCATTGACCACAATTACTCCTTCTTGAATCATTCTTTCTATCTCCCTTTTTAAAGATCGACAGTCTTCAATGCTATGCCCATGGACATTAGAGTGGTACACGCATCGAACAGTAGGATCAAAGCTTTTCGCATTTGGGTCTGGAGTATATCCAAGGAGCGGCTTAATCAGGCCGAGATGTTTTAACTTTTCAAACAAGCTTGTGTAAGATTCGCCAATGGGCGTGAAATTATCTTTTTGCCTTTGTTTCCATCCATGCCTCCGTTTTCTAGGATTGTTGTATACTTGAAAGCGATGTGAAGATACACGAGAGTTTTGGGCTATTGGTGCCTACTTCTATGAGTGATTTGGTAGTGGGACAAACGGTTGGATGTTATTTTGTAAATGGGGTGTCATATGTGGAATTTGGGGACGTTCACGGGGTCTATATTGTGGTTGAAAGTGTTTAGCAAGAACGACCACCAGACCTTGTCGTCGGCGGAGGCTATGACCTGATGGTTGGACAAAAGATCGGGTATTGTTCGGGGGATAGGTTTGGAGTTGGTTTTGAGGTTGAACAGATTTGGCAAGAACAATTATCGGACCTTGTTGTGGATGGGACTTAGCAACTTCTTTGTTGTTAACGGCAGGACCATCCTAAGCAACCTGTTCATTCCACTTGAGCCAAAAATCCTTAAAGCTCTTCTTGGGTTTCTTTTCCGTCTGATATAGGGAAGGGAAATTTGGGACAATGTCTTTATTGTACTGAAAGTGTCGCACAAAATCTTGAGCCATGTCATCCAACGTAGTCCATTTACCGACATCGTGATAATTATGCCATTCTAAAGCTGCCCCAGTCAAGCTTTTACTGAAGTATGCCATCAACAAATCATCTTTATCCTCGACACCTCTCATTTCATCGAAATAGACCCTCACGTGAGTTACTGGATCTCCAATCCCATCATACAAGTTAAAAATTGGCACTTTGAACTCTGCCGGCAGGCGAACGTCAAGGGATACAGACGATTCTTTGTAAGACAAGTTACCACGGCTTCTCATTCCTGACATGTTTTTTAAGGATTGTTCTTTTGGCTTTATTGGCTATTTCATCTTGCCCTACTTTTCCTGTGAACTTTTTACTTCCCGTATGAATCTCATCCCGAGGGTTCTTCCCGTATTCATTGTCGTGGGTAGTAGATATGACAGGAGACATTGGTGGTGGCGGGGGTGGTGCCTTTCCAGTCATCCAGGCTTGATACATACCTGCCATGTGTTGTCTGAACATCCGCACCTCTTCACTCAACCCATTATCCCGTTCATCCACCTGTTGTCGGGTACCAGTACCAATCACATCAGTTCTATTGTTGTTTGCCATTGCCTTTTGTTGTCGAGAAGAATTACCACTTTGGGAACCACAAACCAACCACCTTTCTGAGATGACAACATGAAACCACCATGTTAGTGTTAAGGCATTGATTTCCCCTTTTCTTTCTTTGTTTTTCGCTATTTACTTTTCTTTTTGCCTTTATGTGGCTTTTCCTTTTTTTATTTTATTATTATGGTCGAATCCTATGTGGATTGCCTACGTATCATGACCCCGCATGAATCAGACCGAGCGTAGTTTTTGCAAATTAATGAAAAAATAAAGAGATATTTATTTGGATTTTTAAATTTGTTTTCTTTGAAGGGAAATTACAGAAGCAGACTCCAACTACAAACTCGATGATTAACACCAGATCAAGAGTACTTCACATCTTGGGGCCCGTGGGGCATCACTCGGCATCACCACAGGCTTCCGCAAGACTGAGAAGGTTTCAATGTCAACTGAGACTATTTTTAACAACTGGCCATGTAATGGCTTATTTTGACAAAGTGGCTATTTTTGCAAAATTTGGTTGATAAGACAAAACTCGATTTTACGGATACGGCCTTTCAACACTTCCGAGAGGGAGATTTTAAGGCTGTGCCCGCAAACCATTTTAAAAAAAAGACTCAGGGTGGCTGTTCTTGGAAAATGGCCTTCCGGCGTCCTTTTGAGGGACATTCGGCTTATTTTAAATAAGAATGGCATCACCAGCCTTATTTATAATGAAAATTAAAATTTAACATTTTTTTGGCTATTTTTGCAAAAAGGGTGGTTGGACCCGTCGAGGGTTGCCTACGTATCTCACGCTTGGTGAGAATCAAACCAGCATAGTTCGGGCAAATTAACGAACTATTTAAAAAAAAATTATATATATATTTTTTATTATTTTTTGGCAAATAACAAAACTAATTTCAAAATAAATATTTTTTCTTTTTCATTTTTCATGGCAAGACAAACCATTTTCCTTTTCTACTTTTTTTTTTGAAAACAAGACAAAATAACAATTTTTTTTTCATTTTTAACAAACAAATAAACAACCTATTTTTCCCAAACTAAAATAAAGACTATTTTTCCTTTTTTTTTCTTTTTCTGCAAACAATTTCCAAAAACAAAACATTTCCATTTTTTCATTTCATTTTTTTTTTCGAAATTTCGGCAGAGTTTCGACAGCATTTGGGCATTGCTTTTTCTAAAACAAAATAATTAATTCTTTACACTGCTATTTCTCTCTTTTTCTCTTTTTCTCAATTTCACAAAATTTTCGATGTTCAAAAGCCGGTCAGCATGCAGGCCCGAGATAAATAAATGCAACACGTAAAAATGTATCATGGTGGTCGTATCATATTCGGTTACCTGTCCTTGACGGACCCAACCCCTGTGTTGAGCCCCCTAAGTCATATGCACGTGATGCAAATAAACCTCCTCCTAGGGATCCGGCATGAAGTCAAGTTATTCTAGGTTCAAAATCTGGTTATGTGTTCTAAACTGTGTACCCGAGTGGACAACTCGAGCCGAGGAGGGGGCTACGTACCGGGAACCAAAAGGCCATCCGGCTTAGTAACTTGTCCGGCCTCTTTCTTATTTAAAGGTATTGACACTAACAGAATAGGGAGTCTCAACTAGTAAGAACATCCCTGGAGGTGAGAAGAGAAGGGTTTCGACACAGTTTATATACAGTTCAGATAATATCAAAGCGGTAAACATTTAGTACATTAAGCATGAAACATGTAGGAAAATCAGATATAACCAATTACAACAATTATTCCAAGCTCAAATTCTTAAACCCTGAACCAAAGTTCTGGGTTTGTATCCCCAGCAGAGTCGCCAGAGCTGTCACACCTCCTTTTTACGTTACACCTCCGGGGAAGGGATATAATAAAGAAGGAGTTTTTCCACTTTAAGGACAATCGAAATGGGAGTCGTTTTTATTTAAGATTCAGAGTCGCCACTTGGGAGATTTATGGTATCCCAAGTCACCGGTTTGAATCCCGAATCGAGGAAGGGTTTGACTCTATTTAACAATCGCGAACCAGAAATTCGGGTAAGGAATTCTGTTAACCCGGGAGAAGGTGTTAGGCATTCCCGAGTTCCGTGGTTCTAGCACGGTCACTCAACTATTATATTTGGCTAAATTTTGATTTTTATACATGTTATCCTATTTATGCAATTTTAGAATTAATTATCGTTTTTTGTCAATTATTATTTTTATTTAAGAAAATGAACGTCGTTTAAGAACGTGTTTTCGGATCACGTCACATGAAATGCACCCGGATCCTCGACACAATCTTATTCAACGTTTTCGGATTTAGATTTGGGTTGCATGAAATGCACACCCGTATTTAGGAAGGTAATTTAATTAAAACGCGCCTAAAGCGACTAACGTGTTGTTATCTTTTGGGAAGATCGTGACATTCGCTAAATGGCCCGTCCCAAATTTCTAAGTATTTTTTAATAAGTAATTAATGAGGGCCCCGCAATTGTATATTTGATTTGGTGAGGCTCGTCTTATTTTGTTATTTAAAAGGCCAAACTAACAATCCAAAATTCCCTATTTATTTGTCTCTAATGGTCGATTAATTCACTAATATAAATTCAAATCTCGAATTCAAGTCCGAATTCAAACAAAAGGGAAAAACCTTTTATCTTGAATCCGCTACCTAACTCAAGACCCAAATTTATATTTATGGATTAATTTTCCATGTTCCTAATTATTTATTTATTTTTTAAGTGTTATTATATTTGGACCTTGCCTTTTACTCATATTTCAACAAGGCTTTTAGGCCTGAATTGTTAGCCCAAGAGTTACGTAAGTAAAGCAACCATTTCAATCCAAGCAACCCTAATTTCATTATTAAAGGGTAGGCAAACTGGACCTCAAAGCAGTCCAAATGCATTGAATATGCACCGAAGTGGGCCTACTCGTATGCTAGTTTTTAACTCCTAAAGAATTGAGATATCATAGAGTCAATGCAAGCCCAGCAATGAAATTCAACACTTTATTATCGATGATCACTACTATCCTTAACATGTTTCAGGAGAATAACTAAGCTGTCCTGATTTTAATAATGAATCAATTTATTCAAGTTTGCAATTTTGAGGCTAATACTATCCTTCTTAATTGTTATGCCTTCAAACAGACTTATGAACCTGCTGGTATAGACAACAACTAAGACCAAATGGCCTATTAGCTTCTACTACTGCCCAAAATTATCAAAGCTACTTTATTACAACATTATTTACGGCATATGCTTGTTACAGAACTCAACGCGATCTATGCATCAATTTTGGCTTAACTACAAAACTCGAATTAAACTAAACAGAACCTGGCTAAGCTCAGCAAGTAACAACAGTACTAAATCTAAAGCTAACTAGCTACGGATTACAGTCCACAATTCATCACTACAATTAGAACAGATCTAAATCAAGTAGTAATAGTATTGAAACTAATTTCCTAACAGTGTCACACGACTCAACCACAAATATGCATTTCTTATTGTTTTATACTTCAAAAAAAATCGATCTTCTATATATGTCAAAAAGTGAACAATCTAATAACAAATCATCATGCAGTCCAGTCCAATTATACAAAACAAAACAAACAGTAATCTATAAAACACTAACGAATGAACTACTTTAATACACAATCAGGAAAAACAAAACTGAATTGAACTTTAAACTTCAGATCTTCCATGTATTTAAGCTCATATCTTCAGCTTACAATTATTGGAATTATAGAGGTGTACCTGTGTAGAGGAAATATGAGAAGAAAAAAAGTCAGTTACTTTGAACAGGAACAGGAAAATTATCCAATCACAGCTTCACAACGCCCAGAATTAAACCACAGCAATGAGATTTACACTAGAAAATAGACTCGACTAGTCAAATTGCAACTTCACAGAGTTTCAATTACTGAAATCAGAGAAAATCAGTAAACAACTTTCAAATCTAATGAAACAGTAACTTTTTGGATTTCTCTACTAGATTCTATTTTTTTTTTTTTAGTTTTTGAGATTAGGAATTTCGAAATTTGGATCTAAGAAGGAAGATTGCTTGGAGGAATTTTTTTTAGATCTTTCAAAAACTTCTCCAACAAGTAAAATGTATGCCTATTTATAGATTTAAAGTTGGAGGGAAATTCAAATTTCAGTATTTACCCATTAGTCCCTCTTTTATTTTACTTCTACCCTTTACTTTAAACTTGTAATACAAGTGACTATGTTTATTTTTCAAAAATTATACCAATACCCCAATCTAGAACATTCCAATCTAATGTAATTTCTTATATACTCTCACTTCACCTCAAAATCTACCCAATTACCCTTTTCCTTTACCCAAAATACCCTCCCTACCTTTTGTTAATTACTACTAACCCTTTTCATATCCCCAAAATGCCCCTGAAACTAAATTGGATTTACTAACGTAAACCTACTGTTAATCAGCCCCCTTTTTTATCATTAAATTCATTTACCCAAATTATAATCCTACGATTAACCAATTACTAATCAAAATCTAACAGCTATAGCCAATCCTAATTATCAAAACCATACTAATATCAGAAATTAACAACATGAACAATTTTAAATCACACTGTCAATGAGACAAAATCTAATTCACTGTTAATTATTCTTAACTATTTGATCACAGCAATTAACGACAAAATTTATAAACTTAACTATATTAAATTTTGATTTTTAAATCTAAAATACTACTTTTAAAACAGAAATTAAAAGACAACCCTAGTTAGACTAATAACAAAAAGAAAACAATTAAAAACATAAAAACAAACACATGCAAAAGAAAACAGAAAATAAAGAAAAGGATTGAAGAACTTAGCTTTGTTTTGGCCACTTGACCATCTATCTAGGTACCAAGATTCTTGATAAAGAAAAGGATAGTTTTCACGATATCTTTTTTGTGAAATTCTGACTCAACGGAGAATTTTCAAACTCATATTCGAGCCGCTCCAGTTGGATTTGAGACTCAAAACCCTAAGGATCATGTAGAGGAAGGAAATGAGGTGATGTGGTGTTAATTTGGGTTGGGTTGGGTGAAGTATTGTTCGCCGGAGTTAGGATTTCGGCGAGACAAAATTGTATATTCGAGGTACTGGGCTTGTGTTTGAAGGAAACTAACTAGAGGGGTGAAGAGAGGGGTTCACGGCGGTCTAACGGTGTAATTTTGGGGGCTGTTGGTGGTGGTTACGTTTCCCGCCGGCGAGGGTTCCGGCGGTTCAATGGCGGAACAGAGGCGGCTAGAGTTTGGGGAAGACGAAGAGGATAAAATGTTTAGGTTTTGATTTTTATATCTATACATATTAAAGGGTATTAATTAATCACAGCCGTTGGATGAATCGATTTGAACGACTCAGATTAGATGGGCATCACAAGGTATCTTTTCATTTATTATTGGGGAATCAAGTTATGACCGTTGGATGAGCATGATCAAGGGCTAATATTGAAAGATTCTAAACGACGTCGTTTGGTGGTCATGGGGGTTGTACCGGTGCTTGAGACTTGGGCCTGTTCGGGTGGTTTTAATATTTGGGCTGATGAATTAACTATGGCCCTAGGACTATTATTTTGTAGTTTTCTTTAAATTGTTCTAAAATGAATTAATATCTACTTAATACTAAAATGTGAAATTAAATTTCTAAATGCAAATGCATATTGTTTTGTATTTTTAGTATGAGTTATTATGCACAAAATGCAACAAATGTCAACAAAAATTGTAAAAATAAAGGAAAACCATTTTGTTTGGATTTTTTAGGAATAATTTGCTTAGGGAAAAAATCACGTGCTCACAACACTCATCTGTCCACTTGACCGCAACATCATTCTTCAACAATTTGAAGATAGGCTCGCAAGTTGTCGTAAGCTGAGCAATAAACCTGCTTATATAGTTCAACCTCCCTAATAGACTCATCACCTGAGTCTTGTTCCTTGGGGGTGGCAATTCTTGGATAGATTTGATCTTTTATGGGTCCAATTCAATAACTTGACAGCTGACTATGAATCCCAACAATTTTCTAGATGGCACACCGAATGCGCACTTTGCAGGATTGAGATTGAGATTGTACCTATGAAGCCTTTGGAAGAACTTTCTCAAATCTTTGACATGGTCAGATTGCTTTCTAGACTTTATGATCACATCATCCATATAAACCTCGATCTCCTTGTGTATCATGTCGTGGAATATGGCCGTCATTGCCCTCATGTAAGTTGCCCCATCATTTTTCAAATCGAAAGGCATGACCCTGTAGCAGTATGTTCCCCATGGCGTGATGAATGACGTCTTCTCCACATCTTCTTCATCCATTAATATCTGATGATAGCCCGCGTAGAAATCCACAAAAGACCCAAACTCATGCTTGGCACAATTATCGATCAAAATGTGAATATTTGGTAGTGGGAAGTTTTCCTTTGGACTTGCCTTGTTGAGATCACAGTAATAAACACACACTCTGGTCTTACCATCCTTCTTTGGAACAGGCAAAACATTGGCTAACCAAGTGGGATACCGCGTGACTCAAATGTCCTTTGCCTCAAACTGCTTTGTGACCTTTTCTTTAATCTTTACACTCAAGTTAGTTTTTAATTTCCTTAACTTCTGTTTGACAGGAGGAAATGCCGAGTCAGTGAAAAACTTGTGAACCACCAAGTCAGTGCTTAGACCCAGCATTTCATCATATGACCATGTAAAAATATCTTTGTACTCAAACAATGCTTTAACTATCTCCTCCATGAGTTGAGGTTCAAGATGGACACTCATCTTAGTTTCTCTGATATTATCTAGGTCCCCTAAGTTGATTGCTTCTGTATCACTCAGGTTAGGCTTGGTTTTTCTTCAAAATGGCTTAATTCTTTACTAATATCTTCAAAGGCCTCATCCTCATCATATTCTGATTCATCATCACACTCTATTTCTTGAATTATTATTTTAGAATTAGATTGGCTTTTAAGACTGGGCCAAAGATTCCTCATGCATGTCATGTCATTGAAACCAGCATAAAAAGAACTGTACAAGGAAGAAAAGAAAAACAAAAAAAAACTATTAGGAATTAAGAAAAAGGGAAATTGCATTTCATTATATTTAAAGGATAACAAGGTTTATACATCCAAACGGACGAAACATAAAATCTAAATTACAACCCTGGAATAATCAAGATAAACTGAAATAAAATCAAAGCAAACTACCAAAACTCCTTCCTGGTGGGGAGATGAGTAGCTTCCCAATTGTTAATCTTTGCACTAGGTCCAACAAATTGCACATCCGCCTTGCTAGAACCCTCTCCAGCTTCCATCATGTTCAAATCGTCAAACAAGTTCTCGAACCTTTCAATCAACTACTTATCAAGACCAAGAATAGAACTGGGAAAGGTTGTTACTGGGCGTTTCTTGGTGCCAGGCCTGGCGAATGATCTGGAGAGACGTGGGACAGGCTTTGGGAGGACCCATGACCTCTGTTTCAACTTTTTGGGTCTTTTCATGTCTGCAGCTGTGGGCTTGAATCCCAAACCAAATGTATCCAAGTTTTTGGGGAGAGACACCGCAGTACGATACCTAACAGAGATGCACCCAAACCTTTGCCAGGTACAAAACCATTTTTCAACATTTCAACGGCTACCATGACTGATGCGGCGGCTACCTTCGGAATTGGAACGCACTTCCCTTCTGGAATTTTCTCGACCGACAACGTGTCAAAAACCTTATAGATCCACGGCCCCTTGTCATTTTCAACCTCAATGAATGGTACAATGGCATCATTGTGGGCACACAAATTATCCTCGCCGTGCATAATGATTTCCTGTCTATCACATTCAAACTTGACCATCTGATGTAGAGTGGATGGGACTGCTTTGGCAGCATGAATCCAAGGTCGACCCAGCAGCAGATTGTAAGAAACAGCCACATCTAGCACCTGTAACTCCATGGTAAATTCAACTGGTCCTATTGTCCGCTCGAGCACTATGTCACCGACTGAATCTTTCCCTCCACCGTCAAACCCCCGAACACAAATACTATTCTTGTGAATTCTTTCATCATCCACTTTCAACTTGTTCAGAGTGGAGAGAGGGAAAATGTTTGCACTGGAACCATTGTCCACCAATACCCGAGTAACCACAAAATCTTCGCATTTCACCGTAAGATAAAGGGATCTATTGTGCTCAGTACCCTCCACGGGCAATTAATCATCAGAAAAAGTGACTGTGTTTACCACAAAAATCTTGTTGGCTATCTTTTCGAAATGGTTGACTGATATTTTGTCAGGAACGTGGGCCTCGTTTAGGATTTTCATCAAGGCCCGACAGTTCTCGTCTAAATGGATTAACAATGACAACAGTGATATCTGAGCAGGCGTCTTCCTCAACTGCTCCTCGATGGAATAGTCTTGCACTTTCATCTTTATCAAAAACTCTTCTGCCTCTTCTTCGGTCACAACTTTTTTCACTAGTAATGGGTTATCTTTGGAGGTTTTACCTTTTATTATCTCCTCGGGGGCAAAGCATCTCCCCGATCAAGTCAATGCATGAGTCTTATAGACTCTTCTTTACCTTCTTTTCCTTTGTAAGTCATTGTCACTCGTTCATAATTCCACGAGGTAGACTTGTTGTTAACTATCGGTAACTGGGTTATAGTTTTGATAATGACAGGATCTGTGCAGGCACCCTCCTCAATTACGACAGGCTTGTTTGCCACCCCTGACATAACCACTTTTATTTTTTCTTGTTTCACTGCAACATCACTTGAGGACCCCTTCTTGACTACCGCAGATGACTCACTGTTTGTCCTGCTCAACTTGAACACTGACATCTCACTTGTTAGTTTTTCAACCGTCTTTACCTCACTAGATCAGATCATCATGACGGTCTATGAAAGGCTTTTTGGGCTCCCCTTCTTTATGCACTATCTCAATCGTGTTTGTCTCTTGATGGGTTGGAAGCGGGTTATGGTTGATATTGGGAGCCTCCGGAGCTTGGACTTCAATCCGATTTGTATCAATGAGCTCCTGGATAGCGTTTTTCAAATGCTAGCATTTCTCCGTGTCATGCCCCGGAGCACCAGAACAATATTCACATCTCACTGAATAATCAAGATTTCTCGGGGAGGATTTGGCATTTTTGACTCAATCGGCCTCAGCATATCCAATTGTCTCAGCCTGTGGAACAAACTAGTATAGGACTCTCCCAATGGGGTGAAGGTTTTCTTCTTCTACAACCTCTCGTTCTTAAATGCTTGATTGGATCGGAAAGCTGGTCTAGGAGGGTTTTGGTAGGCTCGTGGGGGTGGGTACGCATTTTGTAGAGCTGGGTAGGTATTCTGTGGGGCATAGGCAAGGGGTTGGATATATGTTTGGGCATGATGGACAGAAAAATGGGCATCTAGTGGTCGGTAGTAGTGTCGGGGTGGATTATACGGGTTATAGGGGGGGTCGAGGCTGATTGTAGTGGTCAGGTGAGCCCCTGGGTCTGAACCAAGCTTCTGAATCAATCGTTGCCACATGCTCTTTCTTCTTCTTCCCAATTACTCCCCCAGTTCCACTTTGAATGGCCTGGGTGGTTGCCTTAATAGCCGAATAACTCATGATTTTGTTTGACTTGAGCCCCTCTTCTACCATACCGCCCATCTTCACCACTTCATTGAAGGACTTGCCTATAGCCGATACCAGATGACCGTAATAAGTAGGTTCTAAGGCCTGCAGAAAATAATCCACCATTTCACTTTCTTTCATTGGAGGGTCAACCCTTGCTGCCTGTTCTCTCCACCAAAAACCATACTCCCTGAAACTCTCATTGTGCTTTTTCTCAATATTTGTCAAGGATAGACGATCCAGAATAATCTTGAGATTGTACTGGAAGTGACAAGCGAATGCTTGGGATAGATCATCCCATGTATACCATATTCCATGATAGTGCCGAGTGTACCACTCCAGCGCCGAACCACTCAGACTCTAACTAAAATATGTTAGTAACTCGTCTTTCCCTCCAGCTCCCCTCATTTTGCTACAGAAACCTCTCAAGTGCACCACTGGATCACCGTGCCCATCATACAAATCAAACTTGGGCATCTTAAACCCTGCTGGCAGCTGAACATCTATAAATACACATAGATCTTTGTAAGCCACGCTTACCTGACCTCCCAACCCCGCATGTCTCTGAATGACTGTTACAGGCTTTTAACTTTCCTGAACATCTCCTCCTGTTTGGGATTTTTAGATGGTTTCTTAGTTTCCACATGGAGATCAAAATGAGGAGTGTAGAAATAGGGTTCTAGAGCTTTGAAAGTGGGCTTTGGGGGGTAATATTGGTTATCATGGGATTGGAATAAGGGCTCGTTAGAGGATCTGTGGAGTGTAGCGAGTGGAAGTGCCACGAAGATAGGAGTGAATGGTGGAGGAGGGTATGGAACTGGTTTGGGTACTGGAGTTGATGGTGTTTTGGAGGTGGTGCTCTAGTAGTGCTGGTAAATTGGGAACCTCGGGGACGAATCGGTAATAGGAGGTTCCTGAGACTGAGCCAATGGCGGGATGAAGGCAGGTTGGCAGGGTAAGCTGGTGGTGGGTGCCTTTTGCCCATGCTTGGAACATCTCGGCCATCTGTTGTTTTATCTTATACATATCTTCTTTCAAATTAACATCCGTCTCTTCCACCTCTCTTGAAGGGTCGATAACACTCACAACAAGTTCTTGATTATCCATGATCAACTTATTTTTGGACCGGGTGTTGTATGGGTGAGTTGCCAGAATACCAAACAAACTAACCATCTTCCTGTACTGAATTGTCAACAACAAACTTGTTAGCGATTGGAGCTTGACAGATAGGCAACCGCACATTTGGGGAATGAATGCACCTAAGCAGTTAATCGTTTCTATTATGCATTTGATCGGTTGCTTGCGTCATCCCGACTTTTCCTTATTTCCATTTGCAACTTCTCTTTTTCTCTCTTTTTTTCTTTTTCATTCTTGCCTTTCTTTGCTTGATTTCTCGATGATCTTTATTCTCTCATTTCTCTTGTTTTGCCACAATTTCCTTCCCCACCGTTTCTTATTTTCTCTCTCTCTTTTCTTTTTCATTTTCTCTTTTCTTTTTCTCCTTTCCTCTTGTTCTTTTTTATCACTCTTTTGGGTTACGATCGAATCCTATGTAGATTGCCTACGTATCATGACCCCGCATGAATCAGACCAAGCGTAGTTCTGGGAAATAAATGTAAAAATAAATAATAAAAAATTTGGGATTTTCAAAATTTTCATAAAAATAAAATGTCTTGATTACAACAACTCATCCTACCGAATTTTAACCATAAAACCAACAGACTCGAAAAGGAAACTAACAGACTCCAACAGAAAGAAAAACACTAACTCAAAAACCAACTAACAGACTCCAACAGAAAGAAAATACAGACTCGAGTGAAAATCATGAATACATCAATGCCTCAAATGCTCCTGGGGCCCGCGGGACATCATTCGGTCTCGCCACAGGCCTATATGCGAGATCCCCTTGCAACCGCTCCAAATCACTCATTATCTGGCGAACGAACGTCATCACTGCAGCGAAGAAAGTGGTACGAGTCATGTCCTCACACGCTTGGCATTTCACGACAATGTAGTCAGCAATGGCTCTAATCCTCTCTCGGATTCTACCCTTTTCCTGAAGTAAATGCCCGACCTGCTGATTCCGGGCTTCCAACACCTGAGTGTCCTGATGGTTTTGGCTTTGCAACTGTTGTATTTCTTCCTCCATTTGAGCCATCATATCATAACAGTGTTCTCTATCAGCTTTAAATTCTTTGGCCTTCTTGGCCGCCTCATTATCAAGGATAGCTACTTTCTCTTCAGGCTGGTGATTGTCCCTTCGTATTTTCTTTTCATTTGTTGCACAAACTGTGCCCACCCTTCTGCATTCTTTTCCAATTGGGACAGGACTTTTGCTAGACTGGCCTCAGACTTTTCTAGGTCATCTGAAACTCAAGGGATTTCTTTCTCAGACCGCTTATAAGCCTTTCGTTTGCTTGACTTCTTTCCGGGTTTCTAGCAGCTATTCTCATCTTCTGGATTTGTGCTTTGAGGGCTTTATTTTCCTAAGTTAGCTTCTTTTTTTCACCTGCATCTGCGTCCGCCTGGATACTATTGCCCTGATTTGCCCTTCTAACTTACTTATTTTAGCCCTATAGCTTTCTTCTTTTGTTAACCAGCCCCACTGCTCTCTCGAGTCGTTAGTGAATTATTGAACACAAGATCTCTTAGCAGGTCTCTCTGGAATCTGAAACCTTTTTCCAAAACAAATAACATACTTGGGATCTACCTCGCCTATGGCTAAATCCCGAACCATGGTCTTAGGTTCAAGAAATCTGCATTGATTCCACACCTGGCGAACTCTTTCTTCCGGAAATACGGCCTTTGGGCCTAATTCTACGACATGTATACTCAAATCCTCTTCGTGAGGAATTATTTGAAATCTGCCCAGTTGGCACAACACCATGTGAGGAGCATACAACTGGATGCTCCGGATGCCCATAAGGAGAAGGTAACACACTTCAGCTGACATGTATACTGCTTTGATGACAGGAAGCCATCCGAATGCCCACTCTATTTTATCGGCAGTCAAAGAATTCAAGAGTATAAACTAAGCCTCAACACCCTCGGGAAAGGCAATACCCACTACTCGAATTTCAAATTCTTCGATGCATTTCAAACCGGTCATACCATAGTTCATATATCTAACATGGTGGCAGAGATGCTCCTGTATCCACAATTGTAGTAGTAACTTGCAGCCTTGGAAGAACTTTCCCCCTTCCCGACAAATGGTCAAAGCCCGGCAAATCTCAGATAAAATCAGGGGAATCAAGGTACCATTAGCTCTCTTGATTGCAACATCAACCATTCCCACGAGGCCTAGTTCTATATTGCCATCGTCTCGTGGACAGATTACAGTACCCAAGAATGATACTATAAAAACCAAACCCCACCCTGACTCCCACTTATCTTTATTTCCGACATAAGTCAACCCAGTGTTTGGTGCTTCGAAGCCTTGGGGGTTACCATAGCGATGATGCAAGAACTAGAAAATGCAATACAAACTCCCATCCTGAACGTCCCGACTAATACCCAACATGTCGATAAATTTGTGTGGAGATACAGGGTAAAGACTTCTAAGGTTTCCACTGAGGCCGGCGTGACCCGCAATTTCCTCTAGCGTGGGATTGCAAGTCGTATCCCAAAATGGTATCAAGGCTTCAATCATGTCCAGTCTTGGCTTGATTTCAAAAGTCCGGTAAAGCCACACAAAAATTTGCCCACAGTTCCTCTATTGTGTTTCCCTAAATCGTTCCATCACATGTGGAGCTGTAAGGGGATCTCTGAAGTTATTAACATCATTACCACACAGGGGGGGGGGTGATTTGTGTGGTACCTAATTTTTGTGTTAGAAGAACCTGGTTCTTCTAAGTGTTCTAACTACAACAGTTTGTAGAATAATAAGTACTGAAAGTAAAGTGCACAGAGACTTTTACGTGGAAAACACCTGGCTCACAAGGTGAAAAACCCACGACCTACTACTCAGTAGGATTTTCCCAAACTCCACTAAATCACTGAGCCAAAAACTGCATTTACAAAACTCTTTGTAAAACTAAGGATTAACTCTAATCCCAGTGTTGCACAAAACCTCAACTGTTGCGACACCTTGAAGTTAACTCTAACTTGAATACTCAAAGTACCTAATACAATTGCTTCTAAGAAAGCTGAAAGGTACAATATTAAAACCTACTACAATTGAACTAGACTTAGAACAAACACAATGATGAAACTGGTTCTTCTATCTTAGTTCATGTAGCTTCAGACGTGCACACTTGTATCTCGCATATATTGCTTGCAAATCAGACTTGCTCTTTTTGCTCTCAAATATGCTTAACTTCTGCGTATGTGCATTACCTGTAAAAGAGAAAAACTTGGTTATTTAATAGATTAGCAGTTAGAGTTTGATCGAGACTCCAATGCTTATCCTTAGTCGATTTGAGTCCTTAACCAATACAAACTCCCATCCTTATCCTAGCTTAGGATTGTGTTCTCTTGTCATAAGGAGACTATCCTCCTTAGAACTCAATGCAACCTTTTCGATTCCGTTCAGAAGATATTTGCTACGCAATCTTCAATACATATCTTCCTCACGTTCCTTTCATGTGCAAAGGTTATGACTAACTATGTCTCCCAATATGGACCAGGTCCTTCCCTGAGTTAATTTGTCAATCTTCAAAACTTCAACTGAACTTGGGCCAACAATCTCTTTAAGAGCTGAAAAGGGTTCATTTTCATTTGTGCTCATCCTGCACATTTATTAGGGTGATTTTAATTAGGAGAAAAATCAAGACTCATTTTGACTCAAAAAGTCATCACTACTTTTTCAAAATTTTCATAAAAATATCCGACTTTGCCAATACGGCCTTTCAGCACTTTGAGGAAGAAGATTTTAAGGCTGTGTTCGCTAACAAGTCAAAACCTTAAAAAATGACCAAAGGCGACTGTTCTTGCAAAAACAGCCTTCCGGCGCACTTTTGGAGAAATTCGGATATTTTTTGATAAGAATAGCATTACCTTATTTATTTACAATAAATTTTTTTTAATTCTTTTTGGACTATTTTTGCAAAAAAGGAAGTTGGACCCGATGGGAGTTGCCTACGTATCTCACATCCGGTGAGAATCAAACTGGCATAGTTCAGGCAAATTTGACGAAAATAAAAACCAACTATTTTTTTTTCAAAAAGAAAATAGAAATTTTTTGTCAGAATTTTGGTAGAGTTTCAGTATATTTTTTGGACACTGGTTTTCAAAACAAGGAATTATCTCTCTATGACCTCACATTGATTTTTCCTTTCCAACTCTCCTCTAATCATTCATAAGCCGGTCAACATGCAAATCCGAAATAAATAAGTGCACAAGTACAAAGTGGGATGCATCAGGATGGTCTTTTCATTTTGGGTACACCTGTCCTAGACAAACCTAACCCCTATGTTGAGTCTCCAAAGTCAAATGCACGTGATGCAAACAAATATTCCTACTAGGGATTCGGCATAAGGCTTTGTTATAGTAGGTTTAAAACCTGGGTTTATTGTTCTAGACCTGGCTTACCCGAGCAGATAACTTGAGCCGGGGGGCAGCGTACCGGGAATACAAAAGCTTCACCGGCTTTATAACTTGTTTGAACCTCGTTATAAAATTGGATAAGACTCTAGACAGAAGAGAAGCCACACGAAGTGCACCCTTCTCAATGATTTAGAAGACTCAAAGAGAAGAAGGGTTTCGTAGCAGTTTAAATACAGTTCATAGAATATCAAAGCGATAAAAGCAACATTTAGCATATTAGGCCCAAACATGTGAATAAAACCAGATAATAAATAAAGCAAAATATAACAATTCATCTAAGATCGAATTCTTTAACCCTGAACCAGAAGTTCTGGGTTCTTGTCCCTAGCAGAGTCGCCAGAGCTGTCACACTTCCTTTTTCCTACACCCGAAAGTGAATAAGGGAGTTTTTTCCAACTTAAAGTGACAATCAAAATGGGATTTATTTATTTAAAAATTCAGAGTCTCCACTTGGGATAATTTATGGTATCCCAAGTCACCGGTTCAAATCCCAAATCGAGGAAAGATTGACTCTGCATTACAGTCTGCAAACACAAAAATCCGGGTAAGGAATTCTGTTAACCTGGGAGAAGGTGTTAGGCATTCCCGAGTTTTGTGGTTCTAGCACAGTCGCTCAACTGTTATTATTGGTCTAATTATCCGGTTTTAACACAATTTTGAACCTATGTGCATTTTAACTTTAAACCACTTTTAATTATTTTAAGGAAGATTTCAACGTCGTCTAAAATATGTCTTTGGAACGCGCCACATGAAATGCACCCGCAATCCGAAACACATTTATTCAACATTATTGAGATTTGAATTTGGGTCACATGAATTGCATACCCGAGTTTAAGGAGGTAAATTTAAATTACGCGCGTAAAATAACTATGCGTTTTCAACTTCGCGAGGGCCATGAAAATTTGCTAAATGGCGTGCCTTAATTTCTAAGGATAAAACATTAATTAAAAGAGGGCCATGAAATTGAAATTTTATTTGGCACGGCGCACCTCAACCCAACTTTTTAAAGGGAATTTAAACTAAACTTTGGAGGGACATAAGCTATTTGTGTTGTCTAATATGGCACACCTCCAATCTACTATAAAGGTCTAATAATTAAAATTTAAGACTCAAGGAAATTGTGGCTATTTCTAAACTAAAGTTCGAACCCATTATTTATTCAAAGGGAACCCGGGCTTGACAACAGGCCCAACAACCTACCAAAATCTCTAATTGGAGTCGGATAATCGAGGGACTACCCAGGGCAGCAGACTCTCCTTCGTCTCACCATGACTTCGATATTCAGGCCCAAAAGAGGCCCAAATATTACCAAATGCGAGCTGTAGGCAAGAGACTCAGAATCTAACCTAAGTGGAAGCAAGTTGATATGCAAACCAAAGAGACATGCCAAATGAACCTCTTATGCTATTCATCTAAAAAAAACCGTCTTATACTATGCCTTGCTATCAATTTCCAATTTTATGTTAAACATTGATTTTATCACAAATAAAACAGACTATGTAATCGTCACTTAGTGCAAACCTCAACATGTAGAACATTAGATCTAGATCCATAGTAGATTGATCTTATAAAAATAAACTTCAGCATAGAACTCACAGGTTCTTTTTCACTAGTATTCATATACTAATTTACATATGCTGACACCTTCAAACCTTGAGTAATTTAAGCCAAGAGATACTGAATTTTAAAGCTTCAATCATCACACACAACCAGTTAACTTATGTCACTATTACAGGTAAGACCAGTTAAGTATTTTTCAGAAAAAATATTACAGCACATCCAACAGTCCACACACACAAAAGGTATCAACCATCCTTGCAGGCCAACATATTAACTTTAACCATGCATTCCTCTGTTACAAACATAATCCTAAGCTAAATAGCATAAATAAACAAGTAACCTCATGAAGTAAAGCTATATTGATACAAATTAGAGGCATTTAATAACATAAATGGCATTTGATAACTGTCTGTCATAAAATTTTCCACCGGATTATGTAACCTCAGGTTTTCAACCTTCACATATCTAGGGGTCTAGAAAGTACCTGGAAAGCAAAATAATGGCAGAAGTGAGAATCTCAAAAGTAAACAGTAGCAGTCAGCCCAGAACCAACAACACTAATAAAACAATAGCTTTTCTTCAGCCAACCAAAATCAGCTTTAAAAATTCAACTCAAACCATATTCAACCCCACATAAACCAAAGGTAACTTCAAAAATTTAAAACCTCCAGAATGAAAGAAGAAACTTCAATGGAACAGTAGGGAAGTCCAAAATCAACTCTAAACCAAAGCTCAAGCCATTTTTCAACCAGAAATGTAGCTAAAGAAATTTTTTAAGTATCCTGCAGAATTTTTGATGGTTTTTCAACAATGAAATGTAGGAACTTTAGAACTTAAAAGTATTCAGCTGTCAGCCTGTTCAGCTGACCTCAGAGGATTCCTGTCACCCGGCACAACATGTTTATTCTCGGCGGCGATCACAATGTCTTTCCCAGGGTCAGGCTACTCTAGAAGATCAGCAGTCTAGCCTAGTTGCTTCCTCAAATTCTGGATCCCGCTCTCAGCTTCGTCGATCCTCTCAAGTTTCTTATCTTGTTGAAGGCTTATGAATCGTTTTCCCCAAAAGATCGAGCTTAGATCATCTCAGTTCAATCTTCTCATGAACCTGAATCATTTGTTGAAGCCTCCAATCATTCTTGCTGGAGAGATGCTATACAGGAAGAAATCAATGCCCAGGAAAAAAATTATAAGACTTAGTCTCATTGCCTGCAGGAAAAGAAGCCATTGGCTGCAAGTGGATTTACAAGATCAATCATAAAGCAGATAGCTCGGTAGATAGATCCAAGCGGTCGCACTCTGTCCCACTTGGTGGACGAAATCTTCTCTCCTTTTAGAATTCTTTTTCCCACACACCTTTTTTTCCCTCTTTCATCGAGGAGGAATGTCGCTGGGATTCCGAGGACCGGCTTCGCGAGACCATTTCGGCCTATTCATGGTTAATCTCTATTGGGCGGACAATTACCTTTCTTTAACTAGGTGAAAGAGCAAATCAGACATTTCATTTCTTATTATAAGAAATTTGAGAGAGCGAATGAGATTGATCGAAAACATAGTCTGAATTGGATGTGTGAAGCATGCCGCCAGCTTTTCATCCTGAGCCTGGATCAAACTCTTCATGCAAGGAATAGAATACGCTCTTTTCTTTGAANTTTAAGCAGGCCAGTCTAAGTTTGACTTTGTCGCTGGGATTCCGGGGACCGGCTTCGCGAGACCATTTCGGCCTATTCATGGCTAAGCTCTATTGGGCGGACAATTACCTTTCTTTAACTAGGTGAAAGAGCAAATCAGACATTTCATTTCTTATTATAAGAAATTTGAGAGAGCGAATGAGATTGATCGAAAACATAGTATGAATTGGATGTGTGAAGCATGCCACCAACTTTTCATCCTGATCCTGGATCAAACTCTTCATGCAAGGATGCTAATGGGGCGGGAATCGAACTGGGGGACCCCTCTACCGCCTGTGTCTATCTCCTGTCAAGTATGCTCCCCAGACATAGACTACGTACAGGGTAGAGGTTTCATCTTTTCTCCAAATCTGATCTTCCAAAAGAATTCAGCCAAAAATCTCTTTTATAGAGGAATGTTAGGGCAGCAATAAAGGGTTCAAAGTTTGCTTGTTAACCCCTTTTCAATTTTTAGTTTTGCTATTGTGTCCCTAGTGTTAAGATCAGAAAATCACCACCACCCCTAGCTTCCTATAAGCTTCCTTAGGCAGTTACAAAAATATTCCCTATGTTGATTACCCATATTAACCCTTAGACCCTTGAAAATTACCCCTCCAACCAAATACGGGTCAAGTTGACCCAGTAGATCGAAACAACCCCGAGCTCAAAAGCCATTCGAATCCTTTCCCACTGGGCCTTCTGATTTCACGATTTGAATTCATTCTTGGCCAAATGGCCATATTTAATAGACTAATCAACATTTCTTAAAAGACCAAAAAAAAACTGTTGAAATGAAACTCAAACAAATGAAAAGAAAATAAACGAACTAATTGACTAAACACATCAACTAACTTGTCCCTAAATTAATCAATCGAACAGAAAAGAAAAATGAAAGACAAGTGAACACAACATGAAGAAATGAGGGAAGGAGACATAACAACATATGCAACTGGGCTAAGTCAAAGAAAAGGAAGAATGATGCAATAAAAGAAAGGGGAAAGGCGGAACAGTACCTAAAACTGGACAAATGCAAACTTGAAAACTTTGACGGAATCTTCGATTTCTTGATAGGAATAGACCTTAATCGTGTGTTCTCATGTGAAAACACACGAATAAAGTCTATTACAATCGTAAATCTTCAAACAGGCCCGCTGATTTGAACATTTGGGATTTAGGGTTCATTTCTTTGATTTAAAATTCGAAGGATTCAAAGAATATTCGAGGGAAACTGACCTGGGATTTGGGAAGAGAGGTTGTAGTGGTTCTGTGGTGTAAATTTGATGGTGTTTGGAGGTGGCGCCACCACCGGAGGACGGTGGGAAAGGGTGGCAGCTATTAGGATACTGAGGTCTCTGAGGGGTGAGGTGAGAGACGATAAGAGGGGGGTTCTGAGGAGGGGGTGGTCCATTTTGGACATTCTTATACTTATGGATATTAAGTTCCGTGTCGTTGGATCATTGAAATCCAACAGCTGAGATGAAAGGGGCTCAAAATGGGGTCGTTTTGGATCGTTTGGTGGGGGACCGGTTGGACACAGGTTATGGGTCGGTTTTTGGTTGGGTTTGGACGGTTATTCTTGGGCCTGGGGAAAAATCAATTAACTTGGCCCAAAAATCTATTTCTTCATTTTCTTTAGGAATTTCCCTTTTATTTCAAACTCTTTTTTTTATTTCTTTTCAAATTAAAACAAAAATAAAACCTAAACTAATTCCCAAATCAAATTAATCCTACCCTATTGAATTAATTAACTCTAACTAAAAAAAATTAAAAAAAATTAACTCTAACTATAATTACTACAATTAATTAAAAACCAAATTAAAGAAAAAACTACAAAAATTCAAGACTAAAATTAAAAGCAAAAATATACTCCCTCCGTTTCAATTTATGTGAACCTATTTCCTTTTTAGTCCGTGCCAAAAAGAATGACCCCTTTCCTTATTTGGAAATAATTTACCTTCATGCAATGATTTATAGCCACACAAAATAAAGGTGCCTCATTTTACACCACAAGATCAAAAGTCTTCTCACTTTTCTTAAGCTCTGTGCCCAGTCAAATGTGTTCACATAAATTGAAATGGAGGGAGTACTATTTTTGTAATTTTTTTTCATTTTTGTAAAACAACTAAATTACTAATTAATTTTTTTAAAAAATGCAAAGTTAAATCCTAAATGCAAATGCAACATATTTTTTATATTTTTATTAATTAAATAAAATAAACATACATAGACAAGTGCAAATAATAACAAAAAGTGCTACAAAAATCCACGAAATTGCAAACGATAGAAAAAAATTATTTTGTTTTGAATTTATGGGAGTAATTCATATAGGGAAAAAATCAAGTGCTCACACACGTCATCACTCTTCGTGCTTTATCACTCTTTCTCACCATATGCATCAATATCAATAAAAATATATACGGCATCACCTTTCGTGCTTTATCACTCTTTCCTCACCCAATCAATAGCAACAACAATATCCCGGCAAGGGAATCAACAACAGAATAAACACACAAGAATCAACAACTAGAAATACATGTGCATGTGCAACAAAAATGCACAGCAAGTGTAGCATGAGTACGAAAATAACATGTACTCATTAAGTATCTCGTCTAATCTCGAAGAAGTAGAGAGGAGAGGTCGACTTCGACACTTACTAGTGGTCCAATAATGATACGTCAATAATACAATAAATCGTAGATTTTTATAAACATGATTGTAATTCAATAGAATGAGGCAAGTAAACAATTCTTTCGTTTATAGGAAATTCCCAAATTCCATTTTATCATTTATACATTTCACGACCCTAAACCCAGACCCGGTCGGGATGGCGCCTCTCGTAAAGATAATGCCAATCGACACAACACCCAATTCATTTCAAACAATTAAAATAACACAATTTAAGTCTTTAACATAATTAAATCTCAAATAAATAGTGAAACATTACAATTTGCAGAATAGACACAACCCGACATCGGGTTGTCACTAGTCATAAACATCTATCATAAATCTACAAGTCTGAAAGAGTTTACACAATATGTTACATAACTAGGACAAGGGAAATAAAATAGGAGTGAGAAACACTAGCCTACGAATGTCGAGCAGCTACCTAGTGGACTCCGAATAGCCTGCTGAGCAATCAACCCTCTCTGGCGGGACCTAAAGCTTCTGAATCTGCACACAGGGTGCAGGGAGTAAAGTGACTACTCCAAATTAGTGAGTAATAATAATAAATAAAGATTGAGCGATAAGAAATCACGTAAAAACCCAACAACATGCTATAAAGAGGTAGTGTAAAACTAATAAAAAGCAATGAAACAGTGAAATCATATAAAGACATCTTAGTTCAGAATAAGCTTCTTTAAAATACTTTTTAATAGTTAAAAAAGTAAATGAAAAGAATATAGATAAGATAAACACATAAAATTCGCCCCTCGGGCCCAATGTTAACAGAATTAGCCCCTCGGTCAATAACATGGAACAACACCAGCCCCTCGGACTATATCTCATGTCACAATGGGTACCCGAGCTCACTAGGGGGTGTACAGACTCCGAGAGGGGCCCCTTACGGCCCAAGCGCAAATCAAGCCATCTCGTGGCATAATAAATAGGCTTTCCACCTCATATCAAGCCACCTTGTGGCGTACAATCTCAGGCCCTCGGCGTGCAGCCAAACCTAAAAGTATCCTCACAATGTAGACCCTCAGCCTTACTCAGTCAGAATTTTACAAGGCACTCGGGCAATAGTAAAACATGATGCTCAACCCAAAATATCATTTAAAATATTAAAAACAGGTAAAGATGGCTAAATTGTGAAAATCGTTGGATATAGCATGACTGAGTACAAGTATAAAGTCAAACAGTGAGGAATAGTAGTAAATATCCCCTAAGGGTCCAAAAATGTTGGCACGAGGCCCAAATATTGCATTCAGCCCAAAACATGATGATAGCAAATAATTTTCAATCAAATACGCAGTAAAACAATCATTCGGGACGGACTAAGTCACAATCCACAATGGTGCACGACCCCACGCTCGTTATCTAGAATGCGTGACACCTCAATATAGCACAACGATGTGTAATCCTGGGTTAATAACCCTCAGTACAACAATTACAATCATTACTCACCTCTATCCTATCCGAACTCTAGCCCGCAATGCCCTTGCCTCTCGAATCGGCCTCCGGATGCTCCAAATCTAACCAAAATCAGTACAAACCCATCAAAATATACTAAGGGAACAAAGCCCACTGGAAAGAAATCAAATTACAACATAAATCCCGAAATTGGCCAATTCCGACCCCCGGGACCACATCTCAAATTCTGATAAAAATTACATCAATAGACTCTTTATCACTCCCCGAGTTTATTCATATCAAAATCACCAAAATCCAACCACAAACGACCCCTCAAATCCCAGATTCTAGGTCTCTAATTACAAGCCCTAGTTCTTCAATATTAGGCTTAAATTCCATGATTAATTAGGTAGAAATCACATTAGGATCGAGTATTAAGTCCATAAATCTTACCTCCAAGTGTTCCCCCTTGATTCCCTTCAAAATGCTTGAAAATCGCCCAAAAATGGAGGAACTTATGCTCAAAATCGCGAAAATGAGCTTTTAAAACATTCTGCCCAGACATTTAAATCCTTCTTCACGAACACGGTCAAAGCCTCGCATTCGCGAAGCACAACCTGGCGTTGACCACATTTTCCTCCTTCGCGAATGCGTTTGATCTCTCGAGAACGCGATGCTTCCTGAATCCAACCCTTCGCGAACGCGTAGCTCAAAGACCCCAGCCTTCACGAACATGAGGGTCCGCTCGCGAACGCGAAGCACTGGTGTCTGCAACACTACAGCAGCTTTTTCTGCAACTTTTCACAACTTGAAATGGTCCGCTTAACCACTTGAAACTCACCCCGAGGCCCCTGAGATCTTAATAAAACATTCCACATATCCCATAATATCATTCAAACTTGTTCCAACCTTCGGAACGCCTAAAAAACATCGAAACACCAAATTCGCATTTGATTCAAGCCTAAGAATTCCAAAATCTTCTAAATTCCGCTTTCGATAAAAAAGTTTACCAAACCACATCCGAATTACCTGGATCATCTTTCAATGTCTCACACCCAAATGCACGACCAAGGAAAAGAATGGAAAATGCTGCAGCATGTGGACAACAACAACGACAAGGAAATATCAACAAAAGGAAATCAGTACCACCAACGTAAAGGCAATAATGAATTTTCACATGAACATTGGATTTATTAGTTATTTCATGACTAGTGCAGCTAGCAATCATCGTGTGATATCAATGTTGAGTTCATTACTCGATTTTGGTAATAGGGTTAAAGTAATTTTCAAATTCTATCACTTTCATAGAGTAAGACCACCTGACAATGTAATTTGTCTTTAATTTTCTTTATATTAATAAAACTTAGCCCTAGGCGCTTTCCTAGCAGATTACCAAAAAAGAAATTACCTGAAATTTTGCACACACATCCCAAACGATACAACGGACCTACTACAACTTCCGGAATTCCATTCTGACCCCTATATCAAAATCTCACCTATCAACCGGAAAATGCCAAAATTCCAATTTCGCCAATTCAAGCCTAAATCCACTTCGGACCTCCAAAACACATTCCGATCATGCTCCTAAGTCCCAAATCACCTCCCAAAGCTATACGAACCATCGGAACTCACATCTGATCCCTTTAACACATAAGTCAACATTCGGTTGACTTTTCCAACTTAAGCTTCCTCAAAAGAGACTAAGTATCTCAAACCTTACCAAACCTCTCCGAACCTGACCCAACTAACTCGGTAACACAAAATACAGCTGAACAAGGCAATAAAAAGCAAAAATGAGGGAAACAGAGCGGTAATTCACGAAACAACCGGCCGGGTCATTACATCCTCCCCTCTTAGACAAACGTTCGTCCTCGAACGAGTGAAGAAACATACCTGAAGCCTCAAATA
The DNA here is from genome assembly GCA_026770625.1 of Nicotiana glauca. Lineage (NCBI taxonomy): Eukaryota > Viridiplantae > Streptophyta > Magnoliopsida > Solanales > Solanaceae > Nicotiana > Nicotiana glauca. Next base: position 31,585 of record MU695929.1, read on the forward strand.
GGTGAGGATATCTGCTCTGCATCTCCCGCTCAATCTCCCAGGTAGCCTCCTCCATGGGCCAACCTCTCCACTGCACTTTCACTGAAGTTATATTCTTTGATCTCAACTTTCGAACCTGACGCTCCAAAATAGATGTTGGCTCCACATCATAAGTCAAATCACCATATAACTGCACCGTGCTGAAATCCAGAACATGAGACGGGTCCCCAATATACTTCTGGAGCATAGAAATATGAAATACCGGATGCACACTTGACAAGTTGGGTGGCAAAACAAGCTCATAAGCCACCTCCCCAATCCTCTGAAGCACCTCAAAAGTCCCAATGAACCGAAGACTCAATTTACCCTTCTTCCCAAATCTCATAACACCCTTAATGGGTGATACCTTCAACAGAACCTTCAAACTAACCATGTAGGACACATCCCGAACCTTCCTGTCAGCATAACTTTTTTGCCTCGACTGCATTGTACAAAACCTCTTTTGAATTACCTTCACCTTTTCTAAAGCATCCTGCACCAAGTCTATCCCCAATAGTCTAGCCTCACCCGGCTCAAACCAACCAACTGGAGATCTACACCTCCTCCCATACAAAGCCACATATGGAGCCATCTGAATACTCGACTGGTAGTTGTTGTTATAAGAAAACTCTGCGAGCGGTAGAAACGGATCCCATGACCCTTCGAAATCAATGACACAAGCATACAACATGTCCTCCAATATCTGAATAGTGCGCTCGGGCTTCCTGTCCATATGAGGGTGAAAAGTTATGCTCAACTCAACCCGAGTACCTAACTGTCACTACACAGACCTCCAAAACTACGAAGTAAACTGAGTGCCCCTATCTAAAATGATGGAAACTAGGGCAACATGCAAACGAACAATCTCCCGAATATAGATCTCTGCCAACCGCTATGAAAAATAGGTAGTACACACAGAAATGAAGTGCACACACTTGGTCAGCTGATCCACAATCACCCAAATACCATCGAACTTCTTCATAGATCATGGGAGAACAACTACACAGTCCATGGTGATCCGCTTCCACTTCCACTCTGGAATATCCATCTGCTGAAGCAAGCCACCCGGTCTCTGATGCTCGTATTTCAACTACTGACAATTAAGACACCGAGCTACAAATCCCACAATGTCCGTCTTCATTCTCCTCCACCAATAATGCTATCTCAGATCCTGATACATCTTCACGGCACCCGGATGAATGGAATACTGCGAGCTGTGGGCCTCCTCTAGAATCAACTCCCGAAGCCCATCTGCATTGGCCACACATATCCGGCCCTTCATCCTCAACACCCAATCATCACCAATAGTCACATCTCCGGCATCATCGTGCTGAACTCTGTCCTTAAGGACAAGAAAATGGGGATCATCATACTGACGCTCTTTGATGTGATCATATAATCAAGACCGGGAAATCACATAAGCCAATACCCGACTGGGCTCCAAAAAATCTAACCTCATGAACCGATTGTCCAAGGCCTGAACATCAACTGCAAGAGGTCTCTCCCTAACTGGAATATATGCCAAACTCCCCATACTCACCGCCTTCCTACTCAAGGCATCGGCCACAATATTGGCCTTCCTCAGATGGTAAAATATAGTTATATCATAATCCTTTAGCAACTCCAACCATCTCCGCTACCTCAAATTGAGATCCTTCTAACTGAACAAGTGCTGGAGGCTACGATGATCAGTAAACACCTCACAAGACACACCACACAAATCATGCCTCCAAATCTTCAACGCGTGAACAATGACAGCCAACTCCAAATCATGAACATAGTAGTTCTTCTCATGGGGATTCAACTAGCGAGAAACATAAGCAATAACTCTACCCTCCTGCATCACCACATACCCAATACCAACTCTCGAAGCATCACAATATACGGTATATGAGCCTGAATCTGATGGCAAAACTAACACTGGAGTTGTGGTCAAGGCAGTATTGAGCTTTTGAAAGCTCTCCTCACACTCATCCGACCACCTGAATAGAGCACCATTTTGAGTCAACTTGGTTAAGGGTGATGCGATAGATGATAGTCCCTGAACAAACCGGCGGTAATAACCCGCCAAACCAAGAAAGTTGCAAATCCCTGCGGCTGAGGACGGTCTGAGCCAACTCTGAACCACCTCTATCCTCTTTGGATCAAGTTGAATACCCTCACTGGATACCACGTGCCCCAAGAAAGCTACTAAACTGAGACAAAACTCACACTTGGAGAACATTGCATAAAGTTTCTCCTCCGTCAATCTCTGCAACACAATTCTCATATGCTCCGCATGCTCCTCCTGAATACGCGAATATACCAGAATATCAACAATGAAAACTTTGAAAAATGAGACGAGATAAGGTCGAAACACGCTGCTCATCAAATGCATGAATGCTGCTGGGGCATTGGTCAGCCCAAAAGACATCACCAAGAACTTATAATGGCTATAGTGGGTCCTGAAATTCATCTTAAGAATATTCGAGTCCCTGATCTTCAACTGGTGATAACCTGAACATAGATCAATCTTGGAGAACAACCTCGCTCCCTAGAGTTGGTCGAATAAATCATCAATGCGAGGCAATGGATACTTGTTCTTAACTGCTACTTTGTTCAACTACCTATAATCAATGCACATCCTCATAGTGCCACTTCTTCACAAATAGAGCTGGCGCACCCCAAGACGAAACACTAGGCCGAATGAACCCCTTATTAAGGAGTTCCTGAAGCTGCTCATTTAACTCCTAAAACTCCGTTGGTGCCATACGATAAGGTGGAATAGAAATGGGTTGATTGCCCGGCACCATATCAATACCAAAATAATATCCCCATCCGGCGACATGCCCGACAGGTCTGCCTGAAACACATAGGAAAAATCCCTCACATCTGGATCAGAATAATACTGGGAGTCTCTGCACCGACATCCCTCACAAAGGCTAGATATGAAAGACAACCCTTCCCAACTATACATTGGGCCTTTAAGAATGAAACTAACCTACTGGGAACATAATCAGTCGAACCTCGCCACTCAATCCATAACATACCCATTATAGCCAATGTCATTGTCTGAGCATGACAATACAGAATAACACGACACAGCGACAGCCAATCTATGCCCAAAATAACATCGATATCCACCAAACATAATAACAAAAGATCCACTTGGGTCTCTAAACCCCTAATAGTTACCACACATGACCGGTATACATGGTCTATAATAACAGTATCGCCCACCGGAGTAGATACATGAACATGTGAAATAAGAGACTCATAGGGCGTATACAACTAACGAGCAAAGTATGATGACACATAAGAATAAGTGGAACCGGGATCAAATAATATAGAGGCATCTCTGTGGCAGACTGAGATAATACTTGTAATATAACATCAGAAGCAATACCATCGGGTCTAGCTGGAAGTGCATAGAAACGGTCCTGACCGCCATTTGAATAACTTTCCCCTCTAGGGGGACCCCTAGCTAACTGACCTTCACCCCTAGCTGACTGCGCGGGTGGCAGTGAAGTAACTAGCACTGAAGTCGATGGTTCACTCCTCTGTTGAGATGAACCCACAAAAATGACGAGGACACTTCCTCCACATATGACCCATCTCTCCATACGCATAGCAATTCCTGGTTGCTGGAGACGGGGACTAAAGGGAACCCCTACCACTGGAATCACTAGCAGATGCACCTGGCATAGAAGATTTCTGAATTGATGGAGCACAGGACAAACTCTGAGCTGGAAGGGCACTAAGTGATGACTTGCCCTGATGAGAACTGTGAAAACCATGGCCCGATGACATTCCACAAAAACCTAGGCGAGCTGGCTAAGCATGCCTGAATGGACGACCTCTGTCGTGCTGAAACTGACCTCTCGAAGGAGCACCACCATAACTACCAGATCCTCGTGGCCTCTTGGCCTCCCTCTCATCTCTCTCCTGGCGACAAACTAACTAAATTCATGAGCAATGTCAACAACCTCCTCAAAAATAGCACCAGACACCCTCTCCCTGGTCATGAGAATACGAAGTTAATATATGAGGCCATCAAGAAACCTCCTAATCCTCTCTCTATCTATCGGAACCAACCAAATAACATGACGAGCTAACTCGGAGAACCTCATCTCATACTGAGTCACAGTCATCTCTCCCTAATGCAACCACTCAAACTGCCTGCGTAGCTCCTCTCTACGAGACTGCGACATATGCATCTCCAAAAAGAGAACGGAGAAATGCTTCCAAGTTAGGGGTGTTGCACCAACAGGCCTATGCCTCTCATAAGCCTCCCACCAAGTGAAGGAAGCTCAGAAAACTGAAAAGAAGTGAAAGAGATGTCGCTGGTCTCCGGAATACCTACTTTGAGAAGAATCCTCTGACACTTGTCCAAGAAACCCTAGGCATCCTCGCCCTCTGCACCACTGAAAGTCTGAGGCTGAAGTCTACCAAACCTCTCAAACAAGTGATGCTCATCCTCTAGCATGGAAGGAGCTACAGAGTCCTGAGCAGATGTGATGGATGTGCCTCCGGTGTCTGAAGTCCCTGTGCGAACTACTCAGGTGTGTGAGCGGCGAGAGTCTGAGTTCCTCCCCCGTCCTGAGAAGTAGTTGCGGCTGTAGTAACTGAGACCGCCTAAGCTAGGCTAGTGCATACTAATAGAATCTGTGCCAAGGCCTCCTAAAGACCTGGAATCACAATGGGCACAGATGGTGCCTGAGCTGGTGCTGCTGGAGCATCCACAACTAGGACTTGATCCAGAACTCGGGTGGCTGGTGGATCTGCAGGTGCTGCCCTAACAGCTGTGGGGGATACACCCCTGCCCCTACCGCATCCACGACCGCGTCCACGGCCTCTAGTGGCCACAACTGGTGTTACTAGTAGTCATCCATCCTGACCAGTAGCGCGTGTCCTCACTATCTGTGAAAGAATAGAATTACAAAAGTTTATTATTCGGATCAAAAAATTCGCATGACAAGAATTTCAAGAATATAAATTTTTTCCTAAAGGTTCTACAACCTCTTGAGGATAAATACAAACGTCTCCATACCGATCCGCAAGACTCTACTAAACCTGATCATGACTAGTGAGACATATGTAACCTAGGCTCTGATACCAACTTGTCATGACCCTAAACATAGACCCAATTGTGATGGCGCCTCTCGTGAAGACAAGGCCAACCGATACAACACCTAATTAATTTTAAGCAATTAAAATAATATAATTTAAGTCTTTAACATGATTAAATCCCAAATAAACAACGAATTTGCGGAATAGACACAGCCCGACATCGGGGTGTCACCAGTCTTGAGCATCTATCATAAATCTACAAGTCTGAAAGAGTTTACACAATATGTTACATAACTAGGATAGGGGAAATAAAATAGAAGGAAGAAATACCGGTCTGTGAACGCTGAGCAGCTACCTAGTGGACTCCGAATAACTTGTTGAGCAATCAACCCTCACTGGCGGGACCTAAAGCTCCTAAATCTGCACACAGGGTGCAAGGAGTAAAGTGAGTACTCCAACTCAGTGAGTAACAATAATAAATGAAGACTGAGCGATAAGAAATCATGTAAAAACAAAACAACATGCTATAAATAGGCAGTGTAAAACCAATAAAAAGCAATGAAACAGTGAAATCATATAAAGACATCTTAGTTCAGAATAAGCTTCTTTAATATACCTTTTTAACAGTTAAACACGTAAATGAAAAGCAGCTAGAAAAGATAAACACATAAAATCCGCCCCTCGGTAAAAACACAAAGGTTGGGAGATCCAAGAACTTAAAGAAAATAAGTTTATGAAATGCGGAAGTAGTAAAGAAATGCAAGCAGATTAAGAAAAGCAAGAAAAATAAACTAGATATGTCGAAATTCAAGGAAAGATCCAAGAACCCCGAGATTATATTAATCTAGATTTTGACAAGATCCTAGTGACAACAAGTTGGTTATAAAACAAATTGCTTTCACTAGAGATAAGCTAATCAAGAACTAGATTCGGATCTTGACTTCTAGTTTGAATAACTTACGACAACAACTAGTAAAAGAAACTAGTCGCCTTCGAAGAATATAAAAAAGAAACCAAAGATATCACAAGAAAGAAAACTATATTACTACCTTAAGATATGAACTAGATTGGGTTGAAATATAAATCTCAAAGTAAAGTTCACAAAGGTTCAAAAGAACTCACAATAATAATAATAATTTTCAATGTCCCCTTACAATGGAAGACAAGCACCCCTTTATATAATAGTAAAGAAGGAGCTAGTCAAGACTTCAATAAATGAGAATTATATTCCCTAGAAGCATAGAAGACTAACCACACTAAGACCAATGTAGTCAACATACACATAGACGAATGCAAGTCAACATAGATTAAAACAACTATTAAATATATATTCTAGAAACTATTTTTGGGCTTTTTTGGGCTGCTGAAAATTCCTCTCTTTTGGGGCATATTTGGGCCTCATTCCATCTCCTCTTGGAATTCAATTTGGGCCTCCAAATAGTTGTAAGACTTGGCCCAAAGATCCTCCTTGTGATGAAGCTCTTCTTCAACTATAAACACTTTTTAATTGCCAATTGAAGCCCACTAAGCTTGTCTTGAAATTTCTTTGTTTGAGACCTTGTCATGGGTCTTCTTGGAGCTTCCAAAGCTTCATCCTTCTCCTTTAATGATGTTGATCTGCCATGGATGATATCATTCCCTTCTTCTTGAAGAGAATTCATCCTCGAATTTGAGCCTGCATCAAACAAGGAAAGATCAGAAACATTGAAGGTGGCACTAACTTGATATTCACTAGGAAGGTCAAGTTTGTAAGCATTGTCTCCAATCCTTTCAAGGACTTCAAATGGCCCATCTCCTCTTGGATCTAATTTGGATATGCGTTTGGCAAGAAATCTTTCCTTCCTAAAATGCACCCAAACTAAATCTCTAGGCTTAAAATGATAGATTTTGGCCACTTATTTCTTCTTAAGGCAGTTTGTTCATTCTTCCGTTCAATTGCAAGCCTTGTATGTTCATGAATCTTCTTTATCATTTCAGCCTTATTCCTACCATCAAAATTAACAATGTCATTAGTAGGCAAAGGCAACAAATCAAGGGGAGTGAGGGGATTGAATCCATAAACAACTTCAAAATGAGACTTACCAGTAGAAGAATGGATAGTTATATTATAGGGAAACTCTACCATGGGCAAATATTCTTCCCAAAAAGTCAAGTTTCCTTTTAAAACAACTCTCAACATATTCCCTAAGGTCCTATTAACTACTTCAGTTTGTCCATCAGTTTGTAAGTGACAAGATGTAGAAAATAGCAATTTAGTTCCCAACTTCGCCCAAAGAACTCTCCAAAAGTGACTTAAAAATTTAGCATCCCTATCACTAACGATAGTTTTAGGTATGCCATGTAATTTAACCACTTCCTTCACAAATAAATCAGTCATATGTAATGCATCATTAGTCTTCAAGCATGGAATTAAACGAGACATTTTTGAAAATCTATCTACCACCACAAATATACTATTCTTACCATACTTAGTTCTAGGAAGTCCTAACACAAAATCCATAGATGTCACACCCAAACCTCAAGGTGCGCGACCGGCGCGCGATCGAGCGAACCTGGTCGAGCAAGCCTATATAGCCTTTATTTCCTGACTCATTCTATACCCGAAGAAGTAATGCATTAGAAATTATTAAACATGGGAGAGAGAGTTGATATATAAATGCATCAACATTGCTAGTTAGATTCTTACTTAAATGTATAAAGCCATAGTTAAGTTTCCAAAAGAACATAAAGTTGACAGTCTAGTGAATAAAAGTTTCAAAATACAATGTGATACTATGATCACCCCGACATCCATACCTGAACCACATAAATGTCTACGAAGCCTCTAAGGATACAGAAGACCCAAAATGATAATGCCGCAACAAGGTCCTGTCTATACCTCAAAATATAGAAATTTACACAAAAGAAGAACTACAAAACCCTTGGTAGGAATGGGGCTCACCAAGACAGTTATGAAGAGAGAAAGAGAGCACCGCTATCTGCGATCAACACCATTAGTAACGGAACCACCTACATCAATTCAAAGATGTAGCATCCCCGCCAAAAGGGACGTTAGTACTGTCGAATAATACTAGTATGTAAGGAAAAGTCAATTCTTAATAAGATGAACATTGAACAAATAAAAGGTAGTTATAACATCAACATGTACTTCACATGATTACAAGGAAAAAGACTAAATAAGGTTCACATGGTTCTGGTTTACAAGGAAAAAGACTGAATAAGGTTCATATGGTTCCGGTTAAGTCTTTTTATTCCTTTAGGTTCATGCTCTTTATTGCCAAGTGACATAACCCATAATATAATGCTACCGTGATTTTACATGGAGTCCGGTCTCGGCCCGACCGACTAAGCTATCCCAATGAGACATATCCCATCCATACTGATAATCAGAAATCCATTGTAATTGTCACCATGTGTAAAGCATGGCGTTCGATCTCGGCCAGATCGGCTAAGCCATCTCACTTGGGACATAACCTTTTTCAATTATTCCTTAGGGTACATTTCTTTCTCTTTTCCATTTCATGGTACCACACACACCTCTTTCATAAGTTTATCTCTTGGCACATGGATACATTGTTACAATTCAAGTCCGTTCCCTTATTTACTCGTTCATATAGTTTCATCATCTATGTTGACAAAGGATTATCAGATAAGGCATGTACACAGAAGGAAAAATAAGAACACTTGGAGAACATAATCACATTTTCAGCTATCATGATTTCAGAAGAAACATATAGAACAATTTTGGAATAAAAGTCTGTCAGCCAAGCAAGTTAATACAATCCATCTAGCATGATCAATCCAGAAGTCACTCCAACTATTCAGACACCAAGAATTCAACTCTAAAAAGAAGAGGGCCTTACATACTTCAATGGGGCTCTCCTTAAATCCTTACAATAAATTCCGGAATTTCCTAGCAACTTCGATCTATTTGAGGATTACAAATTGAACCAAGGATTAGAGACATAAGTGATATTCTAGCTCATTTGAATACATTATCAAGCACTAGGTGCGAATTGTGGTTTTAGGAGCCCATTTGTGAGAAATTTCCATCACCTTACACCCCAATTGCCATATTTTTAACTCACAATATTCCCCTACCCCATTATCACTTATGCACGCAAGATAATTAATTCTTATACCCATGAACCCACTTGTTAATCACTTATTTTAATAGAAATTTCTAAATTATAGATGAGGGTACAAGTTCTTACCTCTTAGGGTGAAGATAGTAATTTCACTTGATAATCTTCAAGGATTTGGGGAAAAGATTGAGTAGGGACTTGATGAAGGTCACTCCCTCTCTCACTCTACATGCAATGAATTAACAGAAAAATGGCCTAATAAGGTGTTTTTAATGGAATGGGGTTAGATTTTAAAATTTAGAAAATAGGACCCCGACACGATTTGCGATGGCATAGTGGACATGCGGCCCACAAAATGGACCGCAAAAATGGTCCCAAATATTGGACAAACTGTCTGGGTATGCGACAGAAATGTGGTCCACATACCTGTTCTGCAATCGCATAATGCACCGCAGAAACTGCCCTTCACAAAATTTCGAAGGGGATTATGCGATGACTATGCGGCCCGCATATCGATTATGTGATCACATAATTAGCCGTATAGTTGACCTCAAATTATCCAACACATTGTCTGCTCTATGGTGACTATGCGGTATGTATACCTGTTATGCGACAACATAATGGACCGCGAAAATGCACATTTTTGGCATTCATAATTTCTTTACTTTTTAGCGCACCGATCAATCCAAAGGGCCCGAATGCTCGCCGCGGGGAATTTTATGAATTTTTGACTCATGATCCTATCTTGGCACCACGAGATTCAGTTTTTTTTAGTAGAAATTTTCACGGGGCCTTACATCCTCCCCCACTTAAGATCATTCGTCCTCGAATGAGGATCAAGGTTCACTTATTAGCAATCTCTATGCAACCTCAGTTTTTCACAACATGAAACATATCAACAACCCCAAATTTGGGTAACTCCCTAAATTTCCAAATTTTTTTCCAGAGTTTCCTTTGTAACTAGGCCTATCCACCTGTCAGAGGGCCCTAGATACATATCCTAACAGCACATACATGTTTCATAGACATAACATAACTTGTACAACACCAACCATGGCCGTGTAGGCAACATACATAACCAAAGTAGACTAGTTTTACATAGATCAAATCAAAAGATAAGAGTTCATATGAACCAAATGCATAAAATCTATTACACAACTATTCAAACAAATGTGGGTACTTCTTTGTCATTTCTTTCTCTGCTTCCCAAGTGGATTCCTCAACCTGCTGGTTCCGCCATAACACTTTTACAGAGGTAATTTCCTTATTTCTCAACTTCCGGACTTGCCTATCAAGAATGGCAACTGGAACCTCTTCATATGACAGTTCTTCTTTAACCTCAATAGTTTCAACTGGCACAATAGTGGACGGATCTCCCACTACCTTCTTCAACATAGATACATGGAAGACTGGGTGTACCAATGACATCTCGGGTGGCAGCTCAAGCTTGTAAGCCACCTGACCAATCCTCTGAATGAATCTGTACAGTCCAACATACCTCGGACTCAATTTTCCCTTCTTTCCAAACCACATAATATCCTTCATGGGGGAAACCTTCAAAAAATACCCAAAAATCTTCTTTGAACTCCAAATCTCTGCGACGAACGTCCGAATATGACTTTTGGAGACTCTGAGCAGTTTTCAACCTCTCCTTAATTAATTTGACTTTCTCCATGGCTTGATGCACAAGTTCTGGCCCTATCAATTCTGTTTCTCCAACCTCGAATCACCCAATGGGAGACCTACATCTCCTACCATACAATGCCTCAAATAGTGCCATTTGGATGCTAGCATGGAAGCTGTTATTATAAGCAAATTCCATAAGTGGAAAATGATCATCCCAGCTACCCTTGACATCAAGAGTACAAGCATGCAACATGTCCTCAAGCATCTGAATAGTCCGCTCCACTTGCCCATCGGTTTGATGGTGGAAAGTCGTGCTGAGATTTACCTGCGTGCCCAAACCCTACTGAAATTTCTTCCAAAAGTTGGTTGTGAACTAAGCCCCTCGATCAAAATGACTGAGACTGGAGTGCCATGCAACCTAACAATTTCTTTCATATACAACTGAGCATATTGTTCCGTTGTGTTGGTAGATTTAACTAGCAAGATGTGCACTAATTTCGTGAGTCGATCCACGATCACCCAAATTGAGTTGAACTTGCGTGGAGTGCGCGACAACCCTACCACAAAATCCATGATGATCATATCCCATTTCCAAATTGGAATTTCTATGCTTTGAGCCAATCCACCAGGTCTTTGATGTTTGGCCTTCACTTGCTGACAGTTCAGACAGCTAGCCACAAAGTTCGACACATCCCTCTTCATGTTATTCCACCAATAAACTTCCTTGATATCATGATACATTTTAGTAGAACTGGGGTGCACAAAATATCTGGAAGTGTGAGCCTCTGCCATGATTCTTTCCCGAAGACCGTCAACATTCGGAACACATAGGCGGCCTTGGTACAGCAGGGTACCATCATTCATGCCAAGGGAAAAAGTTGTGGTCTTGTGTTTATGAATCCCTTCTTTCAGTTGTGCTAACAATGGATCATTGAATTGCTTCTCCTTCATCTCCGCCATAAGCGATGATTCAGCCCCATTTTGCACAATCACTCCTCCTTCATTAGAGTCCGTAAGGCGGACTCCCAAACTAGCCAACTGGTGAACCTCCTGGACCAAGGGCCTTTGATATGCCTCCAAATGAGAGAAACTCCCCATATATTTCCGTCTAAGAGCATCCACCACAATATTGGCCATTTCGCGGTGATTGAGGATATTAATGTCATAGTCCTTGAGATGCTCGAGCCATCTCCTCTGTCACAGATTCAACTCCTATTGCTTGAAAATATATTGAAGACTCTTGTGGTCCGTAAATACATCCACAGGGACCCCATACAAATAATGTCGCCAAATCTTTAGTGCAAACACCACTGCCGCCAATTCTAAGTCATGGGTTGGATAGTTCTTTTCATATCTCTTGAGTTGCCTAGAAGCGTAGACTATAACCGTGTCGTGCTACATTAGCACACACCCAAGCCCGATCTTGGAAGCATCGCAACACACCACATATCCCTCTGTACCCTCTGGCAGGGTTAATACTGGTGTTGTAGTCAATCTTGATTTTAATTCTTGGAAACTCTTTTCACAAGCATCGGACCACCGGAACTTAACTGCTTTTTGCGTCAATTTAGTCAATGGAGAGTCAACAGTAGAAAATCCCTCCATAAATCATCTGTAGTACCCAGCCAAACCTAAGAAAATGCGAATCTCTGTTGGGGTGGTGGGTCTAGGCCAATTCTTCACTGCTACGACCTTTTGAGGATCAACCATAATTCCTTCCCTGGAGACGACATGACCCAATATTGCAACAGATTCAAGCCAAAATTCACATTTTGAAAATTTTGCATACAGTTTATGCTGCTGAAGAGTCTGCAGAACTGCCCTGAGATGGTCAGCATGGTCCTCTTGACTTCGGGAATACACAAGAATATCGTCAATAAACACTATCATGAAGTAGTATAGAAAAGGCTTGAAGACTCGATTTATAAGATCTATGAAGGCTTCTAGGGCATTTGTGAGAACAAAAGACATCACCAGAAATTTAAAGTGCCCATACCAAGTCCTGAAAGCTGTTTTTGGAATATCCTTTTCCCTTATCTTCAATTGATGGTACTCGGACCGCAAGTCAATTTTTGAGAAACATGTAGCACCTTGCGATTGATCAAACAAGTCATCTATTCTTGGAAATGGGTACTTCTTTTTTATTGTGACTTTATTGATTTGTCGGTAGTCAATACACATCCGCAGCGACCCATCTTTCGCGCCCCAAGACGACACACTCGATCGGATGAAACCCTTCTCTAGCAAATCCTTCAGTAGTTCCTTCAGCTCCTTTAATTCTGCTGGCGCCATTCTATAAGGTTGAATGGATATAGGTTAGGTCCCCGACATCATATCAATCCCAAAATCAATCTCCCTGTCTGGAGGAATCCCAAGGAGCTCATCCGGATCGGGGAATTCATTCACAATTGTCACAGATTCAAGGGTAGGCGCCTCAGCAGTGGTGTCCACAAATAAAACAAAATGATAAATGCACCCCTTTCTTATCATCTTCGTGGCCTTAAGGTAAGAAATAAACTTACCTTTTGGCATTACATTATTCCCTTCCCACTCAATAGTTGGCTCGCCAGGGAACTCAAGTCTCATTATCCTAGTTAGGCAATCGAGTTTGGCAAAGCATGAATAAAGCCAGTCCATTACCATTATTACATCAAAATCGATCATTCCTAGTTTAATAAGATTGGCCATGGTATCCTGGCCACGCAATGTGACTACACAATCTCTATAAACCCGTGCGACCGTAATAGACTCGCCACTTGGAGTAGATATGGAGAACGACTTATGAAGCTGTTCAGGTTCTATCCCAAAGCTTGTAGCAACATAAGGAGTAACATAGGATAAAGAATATCTGGGATTAATAAGAGCATATACGTCATGAGATTGAATAGTCAATATACCTGTGACAACATCTAGGGAGGCCTCTGCACTCTGACGACCACTCATAGCCTAGAATCGACTGGGTCCTCCCAAACTCTATGCACCACCCCTAGCTGCCCTCCGTCCGGCAGGTGCTGGGGAGCCTCGAACTGGAGAGTGTGCTGAGGATGTAGCAGCTGTAGGGCTGGGTGACTGAGTTGTACCCCTACCCAAGACACACGACAATCCCTCTGAATATGACCTCTTATCCCGCATCTGTAGCATACTGGCATGTCTTAAGTAGTAGACTCCCGAGTGTATTTTCCCATATTTAGGGCATGGGGCCCTCTGTTGCTGCTGGGACCGTCCCCCTGATTGGAACTAATGGTGGGTCCCCCTACTTCCCTGGCTGGGCCTAAAGTGGCTCCTCTGTTGCTAACCGTGCCTTGGTGACGGGGCACTAGCTGAAGACTAAGCATAAGAATGGGATGGCCCTGATGGTCCCCATCAAAAATCTGACCTCCCGCCTCCAATTGAATTCCCAAGGTTGCCCGCTGATCGGGTCCTGCTATTACCTTCTCATTCCATTCAGTGCTTTAATTTTCGAGCCTCGGTAGCTTGGGCAAAGACTACCATCCTTCCATAGTTCATGTCAGAATTTAGAGCAGTTGTGTCAGCTTCATTAATAACCAAAGGGCTAAGGCTTTGCACAAATCGCCGCACCCTAACCTTCATAGTTGGCATCATGTGAACAACATACTTTGACAGGCACGAAAACTCCATATGATACTCCCACACATTGTTATTACCCTATTTAAGGGTCTCAAACTCCACAGCACGAGCTGCCTTAGACTCGGCAGGCAGGAAATAGTATATGAAGGCATCCACAAACTCACTCCATCTTGCCAGAGGGATCCCCTCCTCTCAGGAATCCTCCCACATCTTGAACCATGAATATGCCACCCCTTTCAGACGATAGGAAGACAACTCCACTCCCTTCATCTCAGTAGCACGCATAACTCGGAGAGTCTTATGTATCTCATCAATGAAATCCTGAGAGTCTGCTCCAGGATTAGTTCCTGTGAATACTGGAGGGTCTAACTGAAGGAACCGGTTTACCCTAGAACCAGAAGAATCCCCTTTCAAGGCAAATGAGGTAGTTGCTGCATTTGACCTCTGCACCTGAGAAGCCACTAACTGAGTCAGCATCTGGATGGCTCCTCTAATATCCCCATCAGAAATACCAGAACCAGGAACTGGGACTGGGGGTGGAGCAAGCATATCGGCAGGAGGGATGATGGTACCCCCCGTAGGTGTAGTAACTGAGGTAGTCTGCTCTGGAGTAGAAGAACCAGGCAAAGTGATAGCAAGGCGATTGTCCTCACCCGCAATATCAAGTAAGGGATCATTAGCCACTCCCAAGGTGGCATTGTCTTCTTGGCCAATTTTCGCTATCTTCTTAGGTGCCATTTATTGAAAGGTATAACAATACACGAGTTAGAGTAAAACAGCCTCACATATCGCTCTAACGCACAATATGGAACAACAATGAAGAGTATTATTCCTATATGTCCAAGTAGCGCCCTACTTATAGATGTGGTTGACACACACTGATAAGAAGGGCTCTACTAGATACGGTTCTGAGACATCCTATGACACTTTTAAAACCTTAGGCTCTGATACCAAGTTTGTCATATCCCAAACCTCAGGGAGTGCGACTGGCGTGCGACCGAGCGAACCCGGTCGAGCAAGCCTATCTAGCCTTTCTTACCTGACTCATTCTATACCCGAGGAAGTAATGCAATACAAATTATTAAACATGTGAGAGAGAGTTGATATATAAATGCATCAACATTGCTAGTTAGATTCTTACATGTATAAAGCCATAGTCACGTTTCCAAAAGTACATATAGTTTACAGTCTAGTGGAGAAAAGATTCAAAATACAATGGGATACTATGATCACCCCGGTACCTATGCCTGACACACATAAATATCTACGGAGCCTCTAAGGATACAGAAGACCCAAAATGATAATGCCGGTAACAAGGCCCCGACTATACCTCAAAATATAAAAATTTAAACAAAAGAAGAACTACAAAACCCATGGGAGGAATGGGACTCACCAAGACAGCTGTGAAGAGAGAAAGAGAGCACCACAATTTGCGATTGGCACTATCAGCAATAGAACTACCTACGTCCATTCAAAGATGTAGCACCCCCGGAAAAAGGGACGTTAGTACTGTCGAATAGTACTAGTATGAAGGCAAACTCTATTCTTAATAGGATGAACAATGAACAAATAGAGGGCAGTTATAACATCAACACGTGCTTCACAGGATTACAAGGAAAAACACCAAATAAGGTTCACATGGTTCCGGTTAAGTCTTTTCATTCCATTAGGTTGATGTTCTTTAGTGACAAGTGCCATAACCCATAATATAATGCCACCGTGATTTTACACGGAGTCCGGTCTTGGCCTAATTGACTAAGACATACCAAGTGAGACATATCCAATCCATAATGATAATTAGAAATCTATTGTAAATGCCACCATGTGTACATCATGGCATCCGATCTCGGCCCGATCAGCTAAGCCATCTCACTTGGGACATAACCTCTTTCAATTATTCCTTAGAGTACATTTCTTTCTCTTTTTCCATTTCATGGTACCACACACACATCTTTCATAAGTTTATCTATTGGCACATGGATACATTGTTACAATTCAAGTCAGTTCCCTAATTTACTCGTTCATATGGTGTCATCATCTATGTCGATAATGTATTATCAGATAAGAAATGCACACATAAGGAAAAATAAGAACACTTGGAGAACATAATCACAGTTTCAGCTATCATGATTTCAGAATAAACATATAAAACAATTTTGGAATAAAAGTCTGTCGACCAAACACGTTAATGCAATCCATCTAGCATAATCAATCAGGAACTCACGCCAACTATTCAGACACTAAGAATTCAACTATAAAATAAAGAGGGTTAGCCTTACATACCTCAATGGGGATTTCCTTAAATACTTACAATAAATTCCGGAATTTCCTAGCAACTTTGATCTATTTTATAAGAATTATAAATTGAACCAAGAATTAGAGACATGAGTGAAATTCTAGTTCATTTGAATACATTATCAAGCACTAGGTGTGCATTGTGATTTTAGGACCCCTTTTGTGAGAAATTTCCATCATCTTACACCCCAATTGCCATATTTTTAACTCACAATATTCCCCTACCGCATTATTACTTATGCATGCAAGATAATCAAGTTTTATACCCATGAACCCACTTGTTAATCACTTATTTTAATGGAAATTTCGAAATTAAAGATGAGGGTACAAGTTCTTACCTCTTAGGGTGAAGACCTACTAATTTCACTTGATAATCTTAAAGGATTTGGGACAAGTATTGAGTGGAGAATTGATGAAGGTCACTCTCTCTCTCTCTCTAGAACTCTCTCTCTCTCTCACTCTATATTCAATGAATAAATAGAAAAATGGTCTAATAGGGTGTTTTTAATGGGATGGAGTCAGATTTTAAAAGTTAGAAAATAGGAGCCCTGACACGATTTGCGATCGCAAATGTGATCACATAGTGGACATGCGACCCGCAAAAATGGTCCCAAAATCTAGCCAAACTGTCTGGGTATGCGACAGAAATGTGGTCCGCATACCTATTCTGCGGTCGTATAATGCACCGCAGAACTGCCCTTCATAAAAATTCCAAGGGGATTATGCGATGACTATGTGGCCCGCATATCGATTATATGATTGCATAATTGGCCGCATAGTTGACCTAAAATTAGCTAACACATTGTCTGGCTCTGCGCCAACTATGAGGTCCGTATACCTGTTATACGACCGCATATGAACTGTAGAAACGCACATTTCTGGCAATCATAATTTTTTACTTTTTAACGCACCGATCAATCCAAAGGGTTCGAACCGTGGCGAACTGCTCGCCGCGAGGAATTTTATGAATTTCTAACACATGATCATATCTTGGCACCATGAGATTCGGTGTTTTCTTAAGTAAAATTTTTCACGAGGCCTTACAAAAAAATATCAATCCAAGGAGAAGTAGAAACATGTAAAGGAGCATAAAGACCATATGGTAACAATTTTGATTTGGATTGTTTACATTCAAGACATTGAGAGCACACTTTTTAACATCTTTTAGCATGCCAGGCCAAAAAAATGTTCAGCAAGTATATCCAAAGTTTTGGTCACTCCAAAGTGACCCATGAGTCCACCACAATGTGCTTCCCTAACAAATAATTCACGCAAAGAGCAATTAGTAATACACAATTTATTTTCCTTAAAAAGGAACCCATCTTGAAGATTGAACCTCTCATAAGGACCCAACTTACATTCTGCAAAAGCCTTGACAAAATCAAAATCATTAGAATAAAGTTCCTTGATTTGATCAAAACCCATCAATTTAGAAGTAAGAGAAGAAACCAAGACATACCTTCTTGAAAGTGCATCAGCAACCACATTCTCTTTTCCTTGCTATTAAGCAATCACATATGGGAAAGTTTCAATGAATTCAACCCATTTTGCATGGCGACGATTAAGCTTACTTTGGCTTTTCAAATATCTCAAGAATTCATGATCAATCTTAACCACAAACACTCTTGTCCACAAATAATGTTGCCATATAGCTAAAGCCCTTACCAAAGCATATAACTCTTTGTAATAAGTTGAGTAGATCAGTGTAGCTCCACTCAGCTTCTCACTAAAGTATGAAATGGGCTTCGAGTCTTGCATCAAAACAACACTTATTCCTTTTCCAGAGGCATCACATTCAACCTCAAAAGATTTATAAAAATCATGTAATTGAAAAAGAGGAGCATAAGACAATTTTTATTTCAACAAGTTAAAAGCATCATCTTGTTCTTTCCCCATGAAAAAAACCTTGTCCTTCTTAACAACTTCAGTTAAAGGAGCAGCAATGGTGCTAAAGTCTCTAATGAATCTCCTATAAAAACTAGCAAGCCCATGAAAACTCCTAACTTCGGTTACACTGTTAGGTTTAGTCCACTCTTTGATTGCCTTGATTTTCTCTTCATCAACTTCAACTCCCTTAGAACTAACCACAAAACTCAAGAATACCACACGATCCACATAAAAAGTACACTTTTTAAGATTATCAAACAAGTATTGCTTTCTAAGAACTTCAAAAATTTGTTTTAAGTGTTCCATATGCTTATCTAGATTTTTAGAATAAATCAAGATATCGTCAAAATAAACCACCATAAATTTCCCTTGAAAATCCTTAAAAACACGATTTATCAATCTCATGAAAGTGCTGGCTGCATTAGTCAAGCCAAAAGGTATAACTAACCACTCATAAAGCCCATATTTGGTCTTAAAAGCAGTTTTCCATTCATCTCCAAGATACATTTGAATCTGATGGTAACCACTTTTTAGATCAATTTTAGAAAAGATTTTAGATCCATGCAATTGATCCAACATGTCATCAAGACGAGGAATAGGATGTTGATACTTTACCGTTATCTTGTTAATTGCTCTATAATCCACGCACATCCTCCAAGTTCCATCCTTTTTAGTACCAATAGGACGGGAACGGAGCAAGGGCTCATGCTCTCTCTCACAAAACCTTTCTCAAGCAACTCCACTCTTTTGTCTCTTCTAGATTACTCCTATAAGCTGGCCTATTTGGAATTTGTGCTCCAGGAACAAATTCAATTTGGTGCTCAATGCCACGCAAATATGGTAGACCTTTAGGGATATCCTTAGGGAAAATATCACCAAAATCTTGCAAAAGAGAAGAAACACTACTTGGCAAAGAACAAGTTAGTAACTCAGAATTAATCAAAACTTCTTTGTAAATAAATAGTATAATGGACATCCCCTCTTTTCTTGCATTCAAAAACTCTTTGGCTTTTATATACAAACTCTCCTTTTTCTTTTTCATTGCCTCTTTTCGCTCACCGAAACTTTCCTTTTTATCACTCAAACTCTCTTTTACCACTTTGCTCAAGTTGTTGCCCTCTCTCTCTCTCTCTCTTGGCCATCTTTTTTTTTTATCTCTTGGTCTTCTTTCTTTTCTTTTCCCTCAAGCTCACATTTTTTCCTCCCCTTTGTTTTCCCATTATTTCTCTCAACCTCTTTTGATCCTCAAACACTTGAGAAAGACTTAAAGGTGCAAGAGTATACTTCTTGCCATTAAGCTCAAGAGAATATCTGTTCTTTCTTCCATCATGAAACATTTTCCTATCATATTGCCACGGATGACCTAACAAGATGTGACAAGCTTGCATAGGAACCACATCACAAAGAACATCATCCACATACCTACCAATATTGAAGGAAATAATGCATTGTTTGTTGATTTTCAGTTCACCACTATTATTCAACCATTGGAGTCTATAGGGCTTAGGGTGTTTCATGCATGCAAGCTCTAACATGTTCACCAAGTGTGAACTCACCACATTAGCACAACTACCACTATCAATAATCATAGAACTAGTTTTCTCCTTTATTCCACACCTAGTATGAAATATATTTTCTCTTTGTTATTCACTATTGATTCCTAAATTAATAGTCATAATCCTCCTAACTACCCCAACTAAACTATCATAGAAAGGTAACTTTACATCATCTTCACTCACACCTTCCTCTTCCTCACTTTTTTCTTCCTCGTATTCTCCATCTATAGTCCTCCTAATTAACCCAAACAAACCATCATTAGGAAGTTCTACGTCATCTTCACTTACTCCTCCCTCTTCTTCCTCACTTTTTTCACTCTCACATCGTCCATCTTCTATCAAAAGAATATTTCTTCTATTTTGACATTCATGCATCATATGGCCTCTTAAATGACATTTGTGACATTGAATGGAACTAGAAGATTTAGAGGATCTAGAATTGAAAGTTTTACCTCCCTCTTTCTCATCAAATTTACCTTTTCTCTTGTCTTCTTGAGGTCTAGAAATCACTTCTTGTTTTGGCCATGGCTTCTTGGAATTGGTGTTTGGCCAACTTCTCCATGAGCTAACTTGCTACCTTCTTTTATTTTGCTTTTCTATTTTTACAGTCAAATCTACTAATTCATCAATAGTTATATATATTATTGTATCTCTACTACATCAGCTATTTTTCCATTTAAACCATTAAGAAATATATCCCTATTATTCCCCCTACAATGGAAGACAAGCACCCCTTTATATAATAGTAAAGAAGGAGCTAGTCAAGACTTCAATAAATGAGAATTATATTCCCTAGAAGCATAGAAGACTACCCACACTAAGACCAATGTAGTCAACATACACATAGACCAATGCAAGCCAACATAGATTAAAACAATTATTAAATATATATTCTAGAAAATATTTTTAGGCTTATTTGGGCTGCTGAAAATTCCTCTCTTTTGGGGAATATTTTGGCCTCATTCCATCTCCTCTTGGACTTTAATTTGGGCCTCCAAATAGTTGTAAGACTTGGCCCAAAGATCCTCCTTGTGCCGGAGCTCTTCTTCTATTATAAGACACTTTTTAATTGCCAATTGAAGCCCATTAAGCTTTTCTTGAAATTTCTTTATTTGAGACCTTGTCATGGGCCTTCTTGGAGCTTCCAGAGCTTCATCCTTCTCCTTTAATGATGTCGATCTGCCATGGACGCTATCACTCGGCCACAATACCAACAGAATCAGCCCCTTGAGCAATAACATGGAACAATACCCTCCCCTCGGGCTATATCTCATATCACAATGGATACTTGGCTCACTGGGGGTGTACAAACTCCGGGAAGGCCCCCTTACGGACCAAGCATGAAATCAAGCCATCTCGTGGTATAATCAATATGCTCTCGGCCTCATATCAAGCCACCTTGTGGCGTACAATCTCTGGCCCTCGGCCTCATAATCATAAATCAGTATATCACTGTTGCGGCGTACAATCCGACCCAAAAGTATCCTCACAATGAAAGCCCTCGGCCTTACTCAGTAAGAATCTCACAAGCCACTCCGACAATAATAAAACATGATGCTCAGCCTAAAATATCATTTAAAATATTAAAACAGGTAAAGATGGCTGAATTGTGAAAATAGTAGAATATAGCATGACTGAGTACAAATATAAAATCAAACAGTGAGGAATAGTAGTAAAAATTCCCTAAGGGTCCAAAACAGTTGGCGTGAGGCCCAAATATGGCATTCATCTTAAAACATGGTGATAGCAAACAATTTTCAATCAAATACACAGTAAAATAGTCATTTGGAATAGACTAAGTCATAATCCCTAATGGTGCACGACCACACGCTCGTCATCTAGCGTGTGTGTCAACTCAACATAGCACAACGATGTGTAGTCCGAGGTTTCATACCTTCAGAACAACATATACAATCATTACTCACCTCTATTCTATCTGAACTCTAGCCCGCGATGCCCTTGCCTTTCGAATCGGCCTCTGTATGCTCCAAATTTAACCAAAATCAGTGCAAAACCATCAAAATATGCTAAGGGAACAAAGCCCACTCGAAAGAAATTAAATTACAACACAAATCCCGAAATTGGCCAATTCCGTCCCCCGATCCCACATCTCAGATTCTGATAAAAATTACATCAATCGAATCTTTATCACTCCTCGAGTTCATTCATATCAAAAGCACCAAAATCCAACCACAAACGACCCCTCAAATCCTAAATTCTAGGTTTCCAATTACAAGCCCAAGTTCTTCAATATTAGGCTTAAATTCCTTGATTAATTAGGTAGAAATCACGTTAGGATCAAGTATTAATGTTCCACTCCATTGTTTCGTATGTGAGAGTAAATCGTAAGTTAATTGATGTAAGCTCAGAAATAAGATTCTTTTGGAAGCAAATAAATTAAGTTAATCATGTTACCTTAGAGGTTAAGAATATTTAAGGTCATTAATAACAAGTACCAATATGGTTGGAAAGGCTTAGAAGCTAAGCAAAATGAAGAAAATAAGTTTCGTCGAAAGTCGATAAGTTTGGAATTTTATAACATGCACTTTGGGGTGAGACTATTCTTCTTAACGTGATAAGGAGGTTATGTTATAAGTTATTTTAGGTTTACGATAGTTGTGTGTTATGTTTTGGATTCAAGCGAGTTGTGGAACAAAAGTTGGCAAAGGTCATCACAAGTTGCATTTATAAATGTGCTAAAACTTAGGTCAAATGTAGTAGAGCTTCTCTCCCAATATACTTTGAATCAAGGGAGATATACATATAAAATTGAATATATATGAGTCTAATTTCTAACTCATTAAACGGTTTGTCAATATGATATCGGAGTGGAGAGATATTTGCAGTTTCGCAAGACTGCACAGACTGCATAGTTGGCAAATAGGTGTGTCACTAAAGCTTTTTGAGCAATATATTTTGTATGTTATATATCACTAAAGCTTTTTTAGGTCTTTTTTGGGACATATTATATATCAAATTGAAGGTCTTGGTATATAGTTTCCAACGATCTTAACCGTTCACTCATACGACACCCGGATAAAAAGTTATAAGTGTTGGAAGAAGGACCAATGCTAGGGTGCCAAGAAGCACCTTTTTGACTTTTCAACCAAAATGGATATTTATCTTCCTATGTCGTCTCTTTCTTCATAATTCCAGAGATCTCTACCAAATAAGACCCCTAACCTTCCCCTTAAGCTTTCCACAAGGGTTTCCAACAAGATTCTCATCCGGGGCACGAAATCAAGTAGCGATAGCATTAAAACGATCCCTATGATGTAAGTATCGCTATATTGCCTCTCTTTTTCTTTGTAGTTTGAGTTTTGGAAGGTATTTAATAGTTAATAAAATGAATTATTTCTTTATTTAAGCTTTTAAATATTAAGTAAGTTTGATAAATTCATTTCTAATAGCTAGAACTCACGGGACGGTGATTGGAAGCCGTGAGTTCGAATTATTCGACTTGTTGTGGGTTGTTTTGTAGGCTGTTTCGTGTTGCTATTGGATAGTACCTTTTCCTAATGTTTTATGAATTTTAGAATAGAAATTTTATGGATAAAAACCACATAATATAAGGGTGGTTTTCTGGTCATTCGTTGTAACAATTTCGGGTCGTTTGACACTACTAAGGTGGTCATCTTATGTATGAAGTGTTTAGGTTGTCTGGACTGTTTTGGGAGGCTCAATATGATTATTATTGATATTTTTTGGGCTATTTGGTGATTGTTTTGACTTGTGTGAAGTAATATATATAGGGGAGGTGTTTTTCGTTTCCTCGTAAAAGGTTGTCTTCGATACATAATAGTTACGACGCCAAAACGATAACGATAGTGTCATTTCTCTTATTGTAGACTAAGGAGCCATGAAATTTCATAGATTGAGGTTGGGAAGAATATAAAATATATGTGAGGCTATCCCTTTCCTTCTTTTGCACGACTCCGATTGTACATAACGTAATGAGCGAGCTTCCAAAGATACTCCACTCTTAGAAGCTAGCAGTACTTACATTGTTTCCCTTCTTATGGAGCGATTGATGTTGATGTTGCTTCTCTTATTCTTATGTTATCAATGTTGTTGGTACTTCTTGATTCTTATAAGATTCATGATGAAGAGTTAGTCCTAATAACATGTACAGAGGATACCGACCTTACGTCACTCTGAAAGATTCAGAATATTATTCCAATGAGTCCAACATGCATTGTATATATGTATCTATTTTACTCTACCGAGTCGCGCTATAGACGGCCAGGTACGACACCTATTGTTCAACCACTGATCAGTTGGGTTTACCAAGCTGTACGTGGCCGGGTATGATTCTACCGAGCCTTATGATGGCCGGGTACGTATTTACTGAGTCCTCTTTGAGGACGGATATGATGATGTCACAACCCCAATCCAGGTAGTGATGGCCCCCAACACAATTGCTAGGCAAGCCCGACCAATTAACAGTCACAACCCAATCCATATCCCATTACCAGTTTATAACATTTAATTTAACAGTTTAACAAGTCTATTAACCAAATAATTTAGATAGGCACAGTATGAAACACTGACATAACCAACATCTCCCAAAGACTTGGGGTCATGAGTCTAGAGCCTCTAAGATAACAAAATAATACATCCTCAGTAATACTGATGTTCACAAATGCAGAATAATAAAGGGATCGGGGAGGAGTCAGGTCCTGCGAACGTCAGGCAGCTACCTCGACAACTCGTGAGAAGTTCTGAAGCAGCAAATAGCTCAACTATGCTCCCGGGACACCTGAATCTGCACACGTGGTGCAGGGAGTAAAGTGAGTACTTCCAACTCAGTGGTAATAAGATTAAATAATAATTGAGCGGTAAGAAATCACGTAAGAACACTCCATCATGCTATATGGGACAGTACAACCTTTTGAGAAAAACAGTACAATCGTGAAAATCCTTTAGAAACATCTAGGTCAGTTTAAAATCTCTTTTGAAAATATTCTTTTTCCAACAGTCAAGCAATTGAATGCATAATGAGATAGTGCAAGTCTGCACATAAGTCATCCTCTCGGGCACAGCACTCTATTACAAATAACACCAGGGTATCTGGTAACAGTGCAAGAAATAGCTTGAATGCCAATGATAGGAGAGTGCTAAATGTCATGCCACGTAGTACAAACAGGAACCAATGCACGAATGCAATGCAATGCACATGACCGCTGCGGCGTACAACCCGATCCATTTGGGTACTCGCGCTCACTGTGGGGGTTTAGACTCCGGAGGGGATCCTACAGCCCAAGCACAATTTCAATATCACACCGTTGCGGCGTGCAAACCGATCCATCCTCAGTCCAGAAATGCACATGCAACACTGCTGCGGCGCATATACCGATCTATGCTCAGTCTAGAAATATGCATGTAAGCCACACACACAGTCAAGTTTATCATTTTCAGTTACAATTATTGGGAATTATAGATTAAGTGTTTAAAACTTTAGAAATTTACTAATCATTTCGAGATAGTGTTTAACTCAGGACTAATATAGGGAAAACATGCTAAACATCATGGAAATAGTGATAATAGTTCCTAAGGGATCCAAATAATCGGCATGAAGCCCAAAACATGGCAATCAGCCCAAATCATGATAGTATCAAGTAGGTTTCAGTCAATCACGCAATGAAATCAACAACCGAGATGGACCAAGTCACAATCCCCAATGGTGCTCTACCCCACACTCATGCCTGGCATGCAAGCCACCAAAATACAGCATTATGATGTGGCAAATCCGGGGTTTCAAACCCTCAGGATATCATTTACAAGTATTACTCACCTCGAACCGATGAAATCTCTAGCTCGCGACGCCTTTGCCCCTCAATTCGGCCTCCACGCGCGTCGAATCTAACCAAAATCAGAGCGAATGCATTACAATATGCTAAGGGAATAATACCCAATCGAAAACAATCGAAAAATATCAAGAATCTCGAAACTAACAAAACCCGAGCCCCGGGCCCACTTCTCGAAAAATTACAAAACTCACATTACGGATTCCTCGTCTCGCCACGAGTCCAAACATACCAAGAACTCCCAAATCCGAGCTCAAATGACCTATCAAATCCCAATTTGAAATATTAAATTCTCAAGCCCTAGCTTTACGCCTTTTTAATGAATTTCAACCAATTTCCATGTTAATTCAACCATAAACTTGAATAACTAGGCCAAGGAACTTACCTCTAATCATTCTCCCTTGAATCCCTCTACAAAATCGCCCCAAGGCTCTCAAAATCGCTCCACAATGGAGGAAAAATGACATAAGCTCGTGGATGAATTAATGATGTAAACCCTTCTGCCACAGCGATTTTTTGCTTCTGCGGTCACCGTTCTTGCGGTCTTCTTCCTCTTCTGCGGGCTTTCACTTAAAGGGGCATGACCGCTTCTGCGGTCCAAAACTCGCACCCGCGATACCACTCCTGCGGTCAAGACTTCCGCTTATGCGGACACTACTGAACACACACCTTTTTGCACCTACGGAGCTTCTCCCGCTTCTGCGAAGCCGCATCTGCGGTCTCCCTTCCGCAGATGCGGAAACACCTGCTGCAACAAAACCAGCAAAGCTTCCAACTTCAAATTCTCTCGTTCAACCACCCAAATTCACCCCGAGGCCCCCGGGACCTCAATCAAAAGCACAAACATGATCTGTTACCTTATTCAAACTTTCTCGAACCATCAAAACACTATCGTTAACATCAAAATCATCAAATTTCACCAAATCAAAGTCTAAGTTCTTCAAGAACTTCTGAATGCAATTTTGATCAAAAACCCAACCAAATGATGTCCGAATGACCTGAAAATTTGCATACATATCCAAAATCACCTAACGGAGCTACTGAAACTCTCGAAATTCCATTCCAACCCTCGAATCAAAATCTCACCTATCAACCAGAATCCGCCAAAATTCAAACTTCGCCAATTCAAGCCTAATTCTACACCGGACCTCCAAATTCAATTCCGATCGCACTCCTAAGTCACAAATCATCCCCCGAAGCTAACCAAATCACCGAAATTCACATCCGAGCCCTCTAACTATATAGTCAATTCTGGTTGACTTTTTCAAAACAATCTTCCTTCTAAGAGGCTAAGTGCCTCATTTCCAACTAAAACCAATTAAATTCTATTTGATCGACTCAAATACTGATATTGAAACATAGAACAGCATAATATGGGGAAAACGAGGTGGTAACTCACATGACAACGGGCCGGGTCATCACATCCTCCCCAACTTAAACAAACGGTCGTCCTCGAGCGTACCCAGAGTTATCCTAGAAACCAACCAATAGATAAAATACCTTACCAAGAATATACCTGGGGGTGATCCCTCATCACCCTATCTTACATAGGTCCGATAATACAACTCCGCTGAAATTTCACAGTCCATCTAGGCCATAAACCATAGAACCATATTGCACTTTCCGAAATCATACTCAAAATCAGAACCTCATGTCAATATTCAGAATAAACTCGAACCGGCTATAATAAACCATGCCTACAACCTCAGGTAAAATCATGCAATATACCACACAATCCAACACTCAAAACGATAGTCACTATTCACAGCAATTGCCCCTAATACTCGATTACCAATAGGAACCTCTTATTAGCTAAAGTTTTACTCCAACACTTTCGTATCCTACCAAATGATGATGAAACGCGCAGTAAACCATAACCATTTCTCAGACCAATCATCCATACATAAAGCCACTTCCCTATTGACTAATGCCACAACAGATTTTCGGGCCCAAACCTCGATATAAGCCCTCTAATCATTTGAAATCACATTTGTTCGCATTCATTTATCACTCCAACGATCACCTCAAATTCAACGCACCACTCTGGTGCTATGACAACTCATCACAGTCCTAAGCCACAACTTGCATAATCCACGCACCAATGATGGGCGGTCTGAACATACTCCAATCATGACAATGACTCCAACTAAAAGTTGTAACTCAAACTCCTCAGCACCATCACAACACAAGTCTGGGACCCCATCCCACATCATAGAAATTGAATACCTGAACCTACCCCGAAGGGTCTAATCTCTTTGTAGCCTCGCTACAATGCGCGATCTTATCCAAACACTATTACACATGAAGCACCTCAAGTTGCTATGCTCAAAATAGACATCCACGCATAGATTGATGTCTGAAACCAATCAATCCATCACACCCACGGTGAATCAAGTAATATACACCATTCAATCCTGAAAGGATACCGAAGTGCTATTCGCCGAGAAACACCCAACACGGACTTTCTTCAGAAACCAGGAAGCAAGACATACCAATTAACATATGGAAAACTATTCTCAACATCACACTATTGTGGCGTGCAACCCGATCCAGATAACATACCCGTGGAGGTGTGCCACCTGATCCACATAAATATCTCACATAGGGAGATGCATATCGAGCCAAATTTGCTCATTACAACAAAATACAGAGTGCATAACAATATCTACATATAGTTTTGTAAGCTACAAAACTCAAACACAACTGAGGTCCTCCCCCCTCAACTTCCACTATGAATCTCGATAGCACTGCACTATATGTGCCCACAGTCCGAAAATCATAACGCCTCACAGCACCGGAAAAGAAACTCATGGAACTCCCCAGATCACTAACAATATCAATAACGATATATTCAACCTATCCCTCAACAATACATATCGGGGCCAACCAAGCCATCTCAATCTGAATACGTAGCCACATCGGCCTGCCAACGAACTCAATACCAAGAAGCCTGAATGTTACAACCCATAATCACGTATGTTAGATCATGCCATAAGGTAGTTGACATAAATACATGAAAGTATTATCTTTAAGATGATAAGAAGTTAATCCTTTTGGTCTTAAATGATACAAAAGTGTATAAGGGTGGTTAACAAGTATTAGAAGTCAAACGAATCAAGGATGTTGTCAGCCGTATTTTTGGGTAAACCTAGAAGTTCTTAATACACTCAAGAGGTAGTGTTTTAAGGTATTTGAATCATATAGTATCCGTATCATAAGTCTTGAAGTCAAATGAGTTATGAGACAAAAGTCGACAAAAGTTGTCGCAACTTTGGTTCATAATTTTACTGAAACATTAGGTCAAATTTTACTAAGATTTTCTCCCAATTTACTTAGAATAATGGGGTGATATCACCACCAAATCTAATATCTATGAGTCTAGTTTCTAATGCATTAAACCGTTCGTCGATACGATCTCGGAGTAGAGAGATATTCACATTTTCGCGAGACTGCGCCAAGCACCTCTCTATGGGGCCCACTAAGGCGGTTTAAGATATTTGGATGTATATAGGACGCCTCCAACCCGTTTTAAGTCATTTATTTTCACTAGTTTCAGACCTTATAACCCTAGAAACACCCTCTCAAGGTTCTCTCAAGATTCAAGACCCAAACAAAGGGCAAACAACACAAATCAAGTCTCCGGAATCCCGTGGCTAGTAAGTCTCTTGTTCTTCTTGTTGTTACTCATTTTTGTGTTTGTTACAGCTCGTGTGGGAGGTTGTTTTAAATGGTTTATTTTCTGTAAATACTCCCTCATGTTCTTAATATCAACCCTAGGTGATTTCAAGCCTCCTAAAGTGATTCTAGTGCCGAAAAACACTAATTGACCGCTAGTTTTGCTTTCTTGTTGTTGTGGCAGCATTGGAGGGATATTTCATGGAAATTTAAGGTCAAATGGAGTTTTTATTTTTGTATAAAGGTAATTAACCTCTTACTCTATATGTATTTAAGATTATCCAATTTGTGTCTAAGCTATTGAAGCTAGAACTTGTGAAATATATATCGAAAGGCTTGGTAGTAATGTTATCGGTTGGTAGACTATTTTGGGAGACTCAATATGATTATTATTGATGTTGTTTGGGCTGTTTGGTGATTCTTTTGAATGGTGTGAAGTCATATATATAGGAGAGGTGCTGTCCGTTTTATCATAAAATAGGTTGTGGTCGATACATAATGGTTATGATGCTTAAATGATAACGATAGTATCGTTTCTCTTATTGTAGACTAAGGAGTGTGAAAATTGCATAGCTTGAGATTTGGGAAATATATACAAGGTCTGTGAGGCTATACCTTTCCTTCTTTTGCACGACTCTGATTATACATAATGTAATGAACGACTTTCCAAAGATCTCTACTCTTAGAAGCTAGCAGTACTTACATTGTTTCCCCTTTTATGGAACGATTGATGTTAATGTTGCTTATCTTATTCTTATGTTATCAATGTTTCTGGTACTTCTTGATTCCTATAAGGTTCATAGTGAAGATTTAGTCCTAATAACGTGTACAAAGGATACCTTACGTCACTCCTAAAGGTTTATAACGTAATCCCATGAGTCAAGCATGCATTATATATATGTATCTATTTTACTCTACCGAGCCACGCTATAGACGGCCGGATATGGAACCTACTATGCAACCACTGATCAGTTGGGTTTTACCGAGCTCCACGTGGCCGGGTACGATCTACCGAGCCTTATGATGGCCGGGTACGTTTTTACCGAGCCTATTACGGTCGGGTATGATATGATGATGGTGATGCCCATAGAGGCGTATGTTTTAAAAGCTTATGTATTTATACATATGTATCATGCATTTCATGTCAGTAGCCCTCAGAGGTACTCAGATGTTACAGGTTGTATATTCTCTATCCATG
>MU695932.1:0-10233 GCA_026770625.1 Nicotiana glauca
TTTAGAATAAATTGGATCGTTAATAAGTAATGATTGTGTTAGTTAGTGTGACTAGATTACTAATGTGATCAGATGGTAATAAAAATAAAATTTTAGCTTAGTTCATAGTTTTTATGTAGATTACTGTAATTGATTCTGAAATTTGACCACTGATTTCTTTGTAATTTGAGATAAAAGAATTATAGTCAGTTAGCAAATAAAATAATTCTTAGTGCATCAAATATGATTCGATCCAGCAATTCTCTTCATTTAAATCAATTGGCCTATTTAATTTGAGTAAATCACAGGCCCAAATAAGGTTGTGGCCTGAATGAGACATCCTTGTGTCTAAAAATTGAAAAATTATGAGGCTTAGTTGGAC
This sequence comes from Nicotiana glauca, assembly GCA_026770625.1. Lineage (NCBI taxonomy): Eukaryota > Viridiplantae > Streptophyta > Magnoliopsida > Solanales > Solanaceae > Nicotiana > Nicotiana glauca. The sequence goes on from MU695932.1 coordinate 362, forward strand.
CAAAGCCCATAGCAATTTCTGCTGTCTTAAAATGAATTGCAACGTAGTTACTGGGCCAAATCTCTTGAGGCCCAAAAGCACTATAAATTATTTGTGCTGAAATTACATTAGGAACAAGGAAATTAAATCATAAATATAAAATCAGGTGTTGAATTATGTAGCGGGTTCAAGCTAAAAGGTTTTAACCTTTATTTGAATCCGGACTTGAATTTGGGATTCAAATTTATATTTGTGGATTAATTAACCTTTAGAGACAAAAACAGAAATAGAAAACTTAGCATACTTTAGTTTGGCCTTTACTAAAAGAAAAAAATGAGATGAGCCTCGCCAAATCAAATGCATAATTGTGGGGCCCTCATTAATTACTTACTAAAATACTCAGTATTAGGGATAGGCCATTTTGCAAATTTCACGGCCTTCCCAAAAGATATAATACGTTAGCCGCTCTAGGCGCGATTGTTAATAATATTACCTTCCTAAATACAGGTGCACATTTATGTGACCCAAATCCAAATCTCAATGAAGTCGAAATGTGTCAAAAGCCACGGGCGCACTGGTGCGGCGTGGTTCGAGGTACATTTTCACGACGTTGTAATTCTTGTAAAAAATAAATAATAAATATAATAAAAGCGAGTTATTAACAAAAGGCACATAAAAATTAAATACAACAGTTGAGCGACCGTGCTAGAACCACAGAATCCGGGAATGCCTAACACCTTCTCCCAGGTTAACAGAATTCCTTATCCAGATTTCTGGTTCGCGGACTGTTAACAGAGTCATATTTTCCTCGGATCAGGATTCAACCGGTGAATTGGGACACCATTAATCTCTCAAGTGGCTACTCTGAATAAATAATAAATCTCGTTCCGATTGTCCTTTAATTGGAAAAACTCATTTACGCCCTTCATGGGGTGTGTTAAACGTAAAAAAAGGAGGTGTGACACCCAGCAATATTCGCATCCGAGCTTTTGATGGATCAGCAAGAGATACCATTCGGGAGATCAACCTCACCATGACGATTGGGCTGGTTGACTTTGAGATTGTCTTCCAAGTAGTGGACATGGCCACTTCTTATAACTTTCTTCTTTGAAGGCCATAGATCCATACGTCCCGAGTTGTGCCATCCACCTTGCATCAGATGCTCAAATTCGAACATGACAGGCAAGAAATTATTGTTTACGGGGAAGACAAATCTACCATTTATAAGGACCCGTTAATCCCCTGTATTGTGGCCAAGAAAGGGTCTGACTCCATTGTCTATCAGGCTTTTGAAGTGGTTGTTGTGGACCATGTCGAGGAAGGAAAGTTGATTCTGTATCCTCGTATTTTCTCTACATCTGTAATGGTGGCTGCAGTTATGATCAGACAAGGTGTTATGAACCAGGAAAAGGTTTGGGGGCATCATTGGAAGGAATTTTGGAGCCTATTTCTTCGTTCAGTAACCACGGTACTTTTGGCTTAGGCTTCAGGCCAACACAAGCAGATGAAAACAAAGCCAAGCATCGCAAAATGTATAGGTGGATATTGCAACAAACTATCCCTCACATTTTCTACACTTCCGTCAAGCCACAACTCCAGAAGAGTCAAAATTCCTCGAAGCATGCAAACATTGATGAAATTTGCCATGGCCTCAGCCAGATGTTTTCTGAAGTGAATGTGATCTAGGCTAGTAAAGGCGCTAGTCGTGCCGATATGCAACTAATTGACCCAGATACCATGCTCACCAACTGGGAAGCAACTCCTCTCCCTACAAGGAAGGAGTTTTGGTAGTTTGCTTTTGCAGCTTCTTTTTTGTATTTTGGGTTACTTTTAGGGTTGTAATCCAATCATCTTAGTATGATTGTTTTGTTTTGATTTTAACCCTTCTATCATTTTGAATTCAATATGCAATTCAGTTTTCTATCTTTTCCTTTTCCTAATTCCTGTCCTTTTATTTCCATTTCAGTTTTGTTAATGGCGTCTTCAATAACATGACATGCATGTGGAATTCACGCCTAGATCTTAAAAAGCTATCTAATATCGAAATAATGCATCAAGAGGTTGAATATGATAAAGATGAGGTTATTGAGGAAATAAAAAGAGAGTTGGAACAATTTGAACACAAGCCTAAGCAAAACCTCAATAAAACTGAGCTGATTAATATCGGAAGTCCTGAAGAAGTTAGAGAAACGAAGATAAGCATTCACGCCGAATAAAAAACTAGAGATGCCTTGATTCAACTTTTATTTGAATATAGATATGTGTTTGCTTAGTCTTACGATGATATGTCGGGTTTAAGTGCTGATATAGTGGTTCATAGGCTTCCTACGTATCCTAATTTTCCACCAGCCCAACAAAAGAAACAAAAATTTAAAACAGACATGAGTGACAAAATCAAAGAGGAAATAATGAAGCAACTGAGCGCCAATGTGGTCAGAGCCATCCGATACACCACCTAGGTGGGAAATGTTTTGTCTGTTCCAAAGAAGGATGGAAAAACCAGAGCCTATATTGACTATAGGGAGCTGAACAAAGCAAGTCCAAAGGATAATTTTCCTTTGCCAAACATCCACATTCTTGTAGATAATTGCGCAAAGCATGATATACAATCATTCGTGGATTGCTACGTTGGGTACCAAAAAATTCTAATGGATGAGGATGATGAAGAAAAGACCACTTTCACCACTCCATAGGGTACTTATTGTTACAGGGTCATGCCATTCGATTTAAAGATTGCAGGGGCAACTTACATGAGGGCCATGACCACCATTTTTTATGACAAGATGCATAAAGAGATTGAAGTATATGTCGATAATATCATCATAAAATCAAAGACACAAGCTGATCACGTGTGCGATTTGAAAAAGTTCTTCGAATCGCTTCGAAGTTATGACCTTAAGCTTAATCCAGCCAAGTGTGCATCTGGGGTTCCATCTAGGAAAATCCTCGATTTTATAGTCAACCAAAGAGGCATCAAATTGGATCCATCCAAGATAAAGTCCATTCGATATCTGCCACCCCCGAAGAACAAAAAAGAAGTCATGAGTTTTCTCGGGAGGTTGAACTACATCAGTAGGTTCATTGCTTAGCTCACAACCACGTGCGAGCCCATCTTTAAGTTGCGGAAAAAGGATGCCTCTATCAGGTGGACAAACGATTGCCAAAAAGATTTTGACAGGATTAAAGATTATCTATCAAAACACCTAAACCTGGTAGGCTTTGTTTTTATATCTATCGGTGATGGATAATTCCTTTGGATGCGTTCTGGGGAAACATGATGCAACAGGCAAAAAGGAACAGGAAATCTATTATTTGAGCCAGAAGTTCACCAATTATGAGGTTAAGTACACCCTTTTAGAAAGGACATGTTGTGCCTTGACTTGGGTCGCTCAGAAGCTGAGACATTATCTTTTGACCTACACTACTTACCTCATATCCAGAATGGTGCCTTTGAAGTACATCTTCCAAAAGCCAATTCCCACTAGCAGGCTCGCAAAATGGCAAATCCTGCTCATAGAGTTTGACATCGTCTATGTCACTCGCACCGTAATGAAAGCACAAGTTTTGGCAGATCATTTGGCAGAGAATCCAGTTGATGATAGGTACATGCCACTTAGCACATACCTCCCAAACGAAGAGGTCAACTCAATAGAGGAAGTGGTTCCAGACGATCACCCTGTATGGAAAATGTATTTTGATAGGGCTGTCAATATCAAAGGAGTTGGGATCGGGGAAATCCTTATCTCACCTATTGGACACCATTACCCTGCAATGGCCCAACTTTAGTTCTTATGTACCAATAATACGGTAGAATACAAAGCTTGTATCATGGGTTTGAAAATGTCCATCAATCTGGATGTGCATGAACTATTAGTTATGGGAAATTCTGACTTGCTTATTCGGCAAGCCCAAGGCGAATGGGTGACTCGAGACATCAAGCTTATTCCGTACAGACAATGTGTGTAAGAATTGAGCAAAAGATTAAAATCCATCGAGTTCAGGTACATTCCCAAGTTTCACAACGAGCTAGCTGATGCCTTGGCTACTTTAGCCTTGATACTCCCTTATCCATGCAACACTCATATTGATCCACTAGAAATCCAAGTTCGGAATCAACACGGTTACTGCACTACAATTGAGATAGAACCAGATGGTGAACCATGGTATCATGACATAAAACGATTCCTGAATACAAGAGAATATCGAGAGCATGCTAAAGGAGATCAAAAAAGAGCTATAAGGTGGCTCACCAGTGGTTTCTTCCTGAATGGGGAAATTCTGTAAAATAGGACCCCAGATTTAAACTTGTTGAGATGCATAGATGCTACAGAAGCAGAGCGGATAATGAGTGAAGTGCATTCGGGGGTATGCGTGCCTCACATGAATGGATACGTTTTGGCGAAGAAGATTCTGCGGGCAGGGTATTATTGGCTTACTATGGAGTGAGATTGCTTCAGATTTGTTTGCAAGTGTCACCAATGCCAAATTCATGGTGACCTAATTTACTCGCCTCCTTCGGAGTTGCATCCCATGTCCTCTCCTTGGCCTTTTGTTGCTTGGGGAATGGATGTCATTGGGCCGATTGAGCCAAAGGCTTCAAATGGACATAGATTCATTTTGGTTGCAACTGATTACTTCACCAAGTGGGTGGAGGTCGTGACTTTCAAAGTAGTTACCAAGAAAGCAATGGTAGACTTTGTTCATTCTAACATCATTTGTCGCTTTGGTATCCCAAAGACCATTATCACTGACAAAACAACTAATCTAAATAGCCATTTGATAAAGCAGGTATGCAAACAATTTAAAATCATATATCGCCATGCTACCCTTACCAGCCAAAGGCCAGTGGAGACGTTGAAGAGAAAAACAAGAACATCAAGAAGATTCTTAGGAAGATGATCCAAGGTTCCGGGCAATGGCATGAAGAGCTGCCTTTTACTCTTTTGGGATACCGCTTGATTGTTCGCACATCTATTAGTGCAACTTCGTATCTGCTTGTATATGGAACTGAAGCTGTAATACCCGCTGAAGTCAATTCCCTCGCTCCGAATTATTATGGAATCAAAGATTGAAGACACTGAGTGGGTCAAGACCCGATTAGAACAATTGATGTTGATCGATGAAAACCGGCTAGCAGCAGTGTGTTTTGTCCAGTTATACCAGCAAAGAATGGCACGCGCTTACAATAAGAAAGTGCGCTCAAGGCAGTTTGAGATAGGCCAGTTGGTTTTGAAACGCATCCTTCCACACCAGGTAGAAGCTAAAGGAAAGTTCGCCCCAAACTGGCAAGGACCCTACATCATCAAGAAAGTGTTACCAAAAGGGGCCTTGCACTTAGTAGATAAAGAAAGACGGGTACCAGACATGACTATTAACGCAGATGCAGTTAAAAGATCTTATGTCTGATATACACCCACTGTAGAATTTTCACGCGTTAATTTTCTCAGATTGAAGTGACGAAGGCTATCATTTACTCGCTATTCCAAATAGGTGTCACCCTACTGTTAATCCTTTTGAGCTATATTTGTCTTCCTTATCTCTGAGTCATTAAACTACGTCCGACCTGATTCTGAAAGGATACATAGGCAGCCTTACCCTGGGTTCGGTCCTATCAAAACAAAAAATCCATATTCCTAATATTCCAAAACTGGGGCAGAGGTTTGTTTTATTTCACGGTTTTTTTGTAAAAATAGTTCCAAAAGTTGTAATTTAGTTCAAGGTTCATTTCACCATTTTAGCTTTCAAGAACTTCCAATCGATGTCCCTGTGCCAAATGCATTGGGTAACCTCCCTCATGCAGTATCTTAGTCAACAAAAAGGAAAAAAAAAAGAAAAAGAAATGAGAGAGTCTTATCAGTGAAAACCCATGCGGGCACTATAAGGCAATAGTGAGCAGAGAAATGAGAGTCTTATTGGTGAGAACCCAGATAGGCACCATAAGGCAAAGTTTAGTAGAGAAATGAGAGAGGTTAGTTAGCGCAAACCTACAAAGGGCGCTACTAGCCGAATGAGGGTCTTTGATTCCCCAGCATTAGCACTACAGAGACAAATTCAAGATGAACCTTTGCGGTGGATTTTGAGAAATAGACAGCTTAGATGGATCAGGCGTACAGTCCAAAATGTATGTCATGATTCATTGAAGTCGGCACATACCTCCAAATAAGTTTCCATATTCCTTTCCCCGAAAGGGATACCTTTTGTTTAAGCACAAATCTTTTTCACTTTCAATTATTATTCTGTTTTTACCCATATTTTTCTTTGAGTCCCTTTCGGTCTAATCTTGCATCAAAAGCGAAGCAAGAAATGGCTGCAAAACTAGCTACAGTTTCCACGTAATACCGAGCACAATTTGGGGCATATATAGTATTGACGAAGGCATGAATCCATCTGAGATCTCATTTGATAAAGCTAACAAAGTGTTTCAAAGAAACTAAAAAGTCGCATGAGCAATACCTGCTTCATGAGAAAAGTTGATAAGCACTACGGACACAAACTGATACTGGGTACAAGACAACTGAGTTTGACTTTAAAGAAAAATCGAGTTGCCTTAGAGACAAGGGTAGCGGTACCATGGACATCTGGGTATGAAATAATTGGGGGCGAAATTGGAAAGCCAAGGTCTCCAGAAAATGATATAGAGCAGTCGAGCATCTCGGTACCACACTGACAAAATTGTTCTTCGACAAGAGTGGCCGTGAATCATCCTACTCAGCGCATCAAGGCTACAAACCAACAACCACTTTGAAAACTCACAAATTTTTCTTTGATTGAAACAGGAACAAAGCAGTTCAGAATAGCGATTCTAAAAGAACGAATATCACCAAACGCAAGCTCCTTAAAATCTCCATTTTCTTTTATTTTCAGCATGTATCACTATTATTCACACCTCCCCGTTACATAGCTTAACTCAAGTAAAAACCTTTTTCCTAGGGGGATCCAGCTTATATTTCGGGTAGAAGTACTCTTGGTTCAGGGTGTTTTACGTAGCTTAACTCAGGTACAATCCTTTCGCGTAGGGGGATCCAGCTCATATTCCGGGTAAAAGTACTCTTCGCTCAGGTTGTTTTACGCATCTAAACTCAGGTAGAATCCTTTCGCCTAGGGGGATCCAGCTCATATTCTGGTAGAATTACTCTTCACTCAGGTTGTTTTATGCAGCTTAACTCCAGTAGAATCCTTTTGCCTACGGGGATCCAGCACATATTCCGAGTAGAAGTACTCTTCGCTCAGGGTGTTTTACGCAGCTTAACTCAGACAGAATCCTTTCTCCTATGGGGATCCAGCTTATATTCTGGGTAGAAGTACTCTTCGCTCAGGTTGTTTTACGCAGCTTAACTCAGGTAGAATCTTTTCCCCTAGGGGGTCCAGCTTATATTTTCGGGTAGAAGTACTATTCGCTCAGGGTGTTTTACGCAACTTAACTCAGGTAGAATCCATTTCGCCTAGAGGGATCCAGCTCATGTTTTCGGGTAGAAGTACTCTTAACTCAGGTAGATTCCTTTCACCTAGGGGGATCCAGCTCATATTTGTGGTAGAAGTACTCTTTGACCAGGGTGTTTACGTAGCTTAACTCAGGTAGAATCTTTTTCACCTAGGGGGATCCAGCTCATAACTCCGGGTAGAAGTACTCTTCGCTCAGGGTGTTTTACGCAGCTTAACTTAGGTAGAATCTTTTCGCCTAGGGGGATCCAACTCATATTTCTAGTTAGAAGTACTCTTCGCTCAGGGTGTTTTACGTAGCTTAACTCAGGTAGAATGTTTTTGCCTAGGAGGATCCAGCTCATATTTCTGGGTAGAAATACTTTTCACTCAGGGTGTTTTACGTAGCTTAACTCAGGTAGAAGCCTTTCGCCTAGGGGCATCCAGCTCATAGTTCCGAGTAGAATTACTCTCCGCTCAGGGTGTTTTATGCAGCTTAACTCAGGTAGAATCTTTTCACCTAGGAGGATCCTGCTCATATTTCCGGGTAGAAGTACTTTTCACTCAGGGTGTTTTACGTAGCTTAACTCAAGTAGAATCCTTTCGCCTAAGGGGATCCAGCTCATAGTTCCAAGTAGGATTACTCTTCGCTCTGGGTGTTTTATGCAGCTTAACTCAGGTAGAATCTTTTCACCTAGGAGGATCCTGCTCATATTTCCGGGTAGAGGTACTTTTCACTCAGGGTGTTTTACGTAGCTTAACTCAGGTAGAATCCTTTCGCCTAGGGGGATCCAGCTCATAGTTCCGAGTAGGATTACTCTTCGCTCTGGGTGTTTTATGCAGCTTAACTCAGGTAGAACCGTTTCGCCTAGAGGGATTCATCACTTTATCAATAATACAGGGCGCCAACCCCTAGTTCCACCTCCTTCCTAGTAATACTGGGTACCATTGCTTTGGTAACATAAGGTACTACCCCTTATGGTCGCATATCCTCACATAGCTAGTTTGTATTACTTCCTCTGTCTTCATTTCAACAAATTAGATAATTTATAGCTTTCTCTAATATCTCACAAAAATTTTCTAGTGCCAAATTGGGATACAAATTTTTTGTTCATTTTGTTCATCTTTGATGGCTTTGCAGACCCCGTCGTAGAGCACAGGTTGTGACAATCAAAGCTTGAAGTTTCAGTTATCATCAAAAGAAAGAAGTCTTTCGATCAGTTGTAGTTAACTTTGACAATGTGTTAGTAACCCAACTTCTCAAGATTCATCTTCTTAATTTCGGATTAGTAAAGCAAGCAATCGAGATTGAGTCATAATCTTTTCTTTAAAGAGAATCAAATCCAATATAAGGTCAACATAAGAGAGCAAGTCAAGAATCAGGATTTGACTCTAAAAGACACGTAGATAGGAATTTTGTACTCTTAGTTTGCTGACATATGTAGTGCTCTTCTCTTTTTATTTTGATGTAAAAACAACAACTACCCAGTATAATCCCACAGTGTGGGGTCTGGGGATTTATTTTGATGTAAGAAGCAGTAATAATAGGAGTAATAGCAACATCAGTCTTAACTCCAGTGTCTGGTAGTCCCAGCTACCAAATTTTTTCAGAACTACACTGACCGAATTCCTTTACAGACAAGGATATATAGGCAACCTTGTAAGCAAGGTTCGGTCACCCCTTTTTTCAAAAAAAATACTTTCATTAGAGTCATATGTGAGCAAAATTAGTCATGGCATTCACTATCTTTGCACGAAAACTCTTCATGTTCTCGAGCAAAGAGGGGCAGCTGTAAATGCTTAATTTTTGTTTTTTTGCTTTTCATTTGTTTTTTCTTTCTCTAGCTTATTACGTGTTTGTTTATGTCACGACCCCAATCCCGGTCGTGATGGCGCCCAACCCCAACGGCTAGGCAAGCCCGACCAAATGTGCTCTCAACCCGAGCTTAGAGCTCATAAACCATTTATTTAGAAATCCTTAATAGTGATATAAACCAAATAGGCTGATAGTTATTAAAATATCCCGAAAATCTCATAGAACAACATAACTTCCCCAAAGATCTGGGGTCACGAGCCAAGAGCCTCTAATCAGAATATCAGTACAATACTGTAAGTAACTCTACAAGTCTGAGAGTACGCGGAATAAACAAAATAACATAGTAATATTAATAAGGGGAGTGTCGGGTCCTACGGACGCCAGACAGCTACCTCGACGATCCTATATGGGGCTCTAGACCAGCACCAAGCCCAGCTGAGCTTCCAAGTACCTGAATCTGCACACATGGTGCAGGGAGTAAAGTGAGTACTTCCAACTCAGTGGTAATAAAGGTGAATAACCCTGAAAGTATAAAATCCCAAAAAGGGCACAAATAATGCTATCTTAAGCAGTAAACCAGATAAACAGTAAAATCCATGAATAATACAGCAAACATTCTCTTAAAGGAATCAATTAAACAAGAATACACAAGTAAGGT
>MU695932.1:21227-32244 GCA_026770625.1 Nicotiana glauca
ACGATACGAACTTGTTCCAATCATAAAAACACATCCTTAAACACGAAAATCATCAAATCATGACGGATTCAAGCCTAAGTTTCAACTATACTTCCGAAACCAACATTCAATCAAAAACCCAACCAAACGATGTCCGAATGATCTGAAAATTTGCAGACACATCCAAAATCACCTAACAAAGCTATTGCAACTCTCGGAATTCTATTCCGACTCCCGGATCAAAATATCACCTATCAACCGGAATTCGCCAAATTTCCAACTTCGCCAATATAGGCTAACTTCTTCACCGTACCTCCAAAATTACTTCCGATTGCGCTCCTAAGCCTTAAATTATCTTCCGGAGCTAACCGAACCATCAGAATTCAATTCTGAGCCCTCTAACTCATAAGTCAACATCCAGTTGACTTTTCCAACTTAAGTATTCTTAATTGAGACTAAGTGTCTCATTTCTTATCAAAATTACTCCAATTAAATTCTAACGCACCCAATACTGACGATGGGACCTAAAGCAACACAATAAGGGGGAAACAGGGCGATAATACCTGAGACGACAGGTCGGGTCGTCACAGTTTAGTTTTTTACCAATTAACTATAGTATAATTAAAGGGGACTAAAAATTGGGCTAAGTGGTATTTTTAGCCAAATTGGACAAATTTGGCCCCAAATCGGCGGCCCAAACACGCCAAACCTAGTCCATTTGTGGGTCTGTTGAGCATGGTAACAAAACAATGTTGTTTTGTTTAGTAGAGTAAGATTGGATCTCATCCATTCAATTTCACTTGATCCGGCGGTCCAAATTCATTCCCCAACTAGGTATTTAAAGCCCCATATCTCAAAAAAATGCCCCCATTTTCCCCTTAATTCCTCTCTCTTTCCTTTCTCTTCTCTTTCTCGCCTCTCTCCCAGGCCCTCTTACCACTGTCGCTCGCCTCCCCTATTCTGCCGGCCGAAAATTGCCACCGCCGGTGGACGAACCCCAAACAACCCCAAAATTTTACCATCTCTTCCTCTCACTCCCCTCATTCCAAATCCACAACCCAAATCCCCTAAACCTCCACCAACAATCAACAAATTCAAACCCTAATCGCACCATCACCACTGCTGCCGTCGTCCAAACTCCGAAAATTTTTCACCACCGGCCTTCTCTCACCCTCCTCTTCTCCATTACCCGCCCCAAAACCAACCAAACCCCTCCAAAAACTAGCAAAAATCGGCCAACCACCGTCGACCACCCCACTGCCTCCGCCAAGCCTCTATTCAACATGAACACAACCTCTTCATCTCTCCTTCTCTATGACATAGTGCCGAACTCAATCTTTATTCATTGGAGCTTGTGTTGTTTGACATTTGTCATCGAAAAAAAGAGGCGTGAAGATCGATTCGCCGTCTATTTGTGTCATACTACTGATTTTGAGCCCGAGAGTTGAGGTAAAATACTAGTCCCTTGTTCATCGATTTTAGTTTCTCCTTTATTAACTGATTTTTAGATTTTTAGTTTAGTTTAAGTTCTGTTGTTTGTCATCTTTTTTTGATTTTAGAAGTTTTTTTGTTGTTTATTCATTTAGGTCATTGCTTCAATTCTTTCCCTCTTTTTATAACTTCTTTATTTTTTTCATCTAAGTTTAAGTTTTGGTTTAATTTTCTATTTTGAATCGATTGTTAATCCGTGATAGTTAGTTCATGTTTACTTTCATTAACTTTCTTCAATGTTGGTCGTTGCTTAATACTTTCGAATCACTAGTATTTAGGCGTTTAATCGGTCATTATGTTTAGTCAATCGTTTTGATGATCACTTGTGAATCCGATTAACCATTTGTAATTGGCGAAGCTCATTGATCTTCTGGTTTCGCGATTGATTTTGGTGTTTTTCCTTAGTTCGAAATCTTTTAGTTAGTGATCGTTATTTCATGTTTAGTATCATTTTTGACTTCGTGTTTCAGTCGATTCGATAGTTGTTTCACTATCTTTCTTATTCAGTGTTGCCTTTAAGTTGTTAAGTTCTAATTTCATATTTATCATTTCTAGTTTTATCTATGTTTAAGCTAATTAGTTTAAGGCCTTAACTATATGTTTTGTTTGTTTGTATTCATTAGGTTCTTTTGTTAGTTTAATGGTTCAAATCTAGTTATCTGATTTTGCACTCTTTAGTTTGAAGCAATAGTTCAGTTGGATATTGTTTGTGAGTGTAGTAGAAGGTATTTGAGTGTAGGGCCTTTGTTTGGTTGCTTTTACTATTCGAGGACTATTTTGGAGTACAATACTCTAAAATTTTATCCACGATTGGTAAGAAAAACTGTTCATTGACCAAAATTCTAGTTTTTGGACAGATTTTTTGTCAAAAAAGCTATCATTTTGGACAGATTTTTGGTAAAACAAAAATCTGCCCTAACCCTTCCTCTCCTATATAAAGAGGACTTTTTTACACATTCTGGAGACACTCTTAACACATCTTGGACATCCTTACACACTTCACACAACTCTAAGAAAATTTCTTTAGCTAAAATATCAAAAGAAGTAAACTGAAATTTGAGAGCTTTGGCTTCTTTTTCCTTTCAAAGTCGCTGAGTTTCTAGGTCAATTTTCTAGATCGTTTCGGGTTTCTTATTGTTTTTTGTTGTTCCTTGGAGCTTCTGGTTCAAAAGTCTATGCTGTTAATTTCTCTGTTGCTTCTTGGCACTTTCTGCACACTAGGTAATCTTTGAAACATTTGTAATGCAAGTTTCTTTTCTCTAATAACAGATGATGAAAATTTAAGCATGCTTAGATTATATGAGAATTTTCAATATGGATGGATGTCGAAGCTTAACCTTGAGATCGAATATGGTGGTTGAAGTATTAAATCCATGAGTTTGTTTAATTCCTTTGTTTATTTTTCTTTAGCTTAAGAGTTTTCCCCTATGTTAGGTTTAAGTAGTATTTCCTGGGTAATGGTACTATTTCACTTGAGTGTACAAAAGTTATATAAAGACCTTGGGATAGGCTAATTGACAAAGAATTTTGTTTGGTGTAAGTTTATGTCGTTCTTCTCACTATAAAGTTTAGAAGATTGCATAAAGGTTTATTTCTTATTATTTTACTATTTAGTCATAAAGTTTCTATTTTGGTTGGGTTTTTTTTTCGTTATTTGAAGTTTGTTGTCCCTAATTTTAGTATTTCTTTACTTAATTACTCTTTAAATGTTGTTCTTGAATTTAGTAATTTTTTTAAATTTTCTTTTAGTTTTATTTTATTAAAAAGTAAAAATTCTCTCATAAGTTATGTGACAACAGTGTGTGATGCATAATGGGCTTTTAAATTACTTGTTAAGCCATTGGGCCACAATGTTAATTAAAATTAACATGATTGGGCTAAATGGGTTAACTTGCTATTGTATTCTTGATCTGAAAACAAGCTGGTCCATTTTTCTTTAACAACAAAGATGTCCTTTTTCTTTATATAGTTAATTGGGTCAAATGGATTCCTTTCAGTCGGCCCATTTGGCATGCTAAATTGCAGCAATCCAATACCAATAAATTTCAAGAGTTTTCCCTTTTTCTTTTATTAACAAAGCTGGCATATTTTCTTCAATCAGTCATTAAAGTGGTCCAACACCATGAAATAACAGTAGACACGAGTTTGTCCAAGTTTGATATCTTATTTAGTTACATAATCATAATATCATATCATTGCCTCTTGAATAGATAATTTAGTAACTTAATCACTTTTAATAATATAAAAATACTAGGCAATTAGTAGACGCGCTCTAATTCCACGGAATCGCTTGTGTAACGTGTTGTTCAACATTCAATAATTTAATTTAACAAGGTCATACAATATTCATTAGTTTTCTAGTTAAGTTTTAATTTAATGAACTCTTTGCCAAACTCGCGGATTCGCTTGCGTAGCGCGATAATTGATATTTTAATAAATTTCAAAATTAATTTCTTAGAATGTAGTAATTTTCTTCAAAAGTAATGATGTACTAGTAATCCTTGTTAGGACTGCGGATTCGCTTGCGTAGTGCGGTTATGACAAAAAATCAATAAAATTTAGTTCGGTCGCACATTCTCTTGCGTGGTGTGGTCACGACAATTTTATTCAAATCTTTCTATCGCAATATGCCTACTCGATTTTTCGTTTTGTTGTTCTACCATATGTTGATCCCCGAATATGATTTCGGCTTAATTCCTTGGGATTTTACTTAGACTTCAAAGCTCTAAATCACTTGAATATATTCCATAACATCTGTATAGCTGAGAATCACTCCTACAAGGCATAAAACACACCGTTAGTGCAAAACACTAGAGATTAAAGCATAAACTCAACTAAAGTGCAGTAAATTTGAGTATAATAAGCGACTAAAACACGTAATTATAGCCTTCGCCTATCATCATGCAACCTGTAATTGAGATGCTTTCTTGTCTATCTAGTTATGTTATGTACTACCCCCATTAGGATCAACATGCTTATAAAGTGTTACACCCCTTCCCCCCCCCCCCCCCNAAAACAATTTGTACCTTAAGTTACTTGGTTCTCTGTTAATTTTGAAGTTTATGTTGTACCCTAATCCCATGAACCCCCTAGAATACTTCTGATTCTGTAGCTATGTGCATTTTTGTCTATTATATATTCACTGCATATGCTTTATATGTCCCCAATTCTCATTACCCCTATGTGAAGGCAATTCTTTGAATGTTGCAAAACCTGTTTTGGTTCTGTGTTGGGTCTGTTGTTTATTTGATTCCAGAACTCCTGTCAAAAAACTATTTTACTGAGAAACTGTCTTTATTATATAAAACTATTTCAACTGAGTCTCTTTCAACATTGTTTTTATTCAAACCTTTACAAAATTATGTCAAGCACTCTCACACTACTCTTAGGTCCTTAAATTCTGGCCCCTCCAATGTGTGACTTATTAGGGATCCCTATGAGATCCCTTTGAACTCTAATACATTGGATCTGGCTCTTCTACACTGGACCTAATCAGATATGGTTGTGAAATATGGGTGTGAGCACTGCCCGAGATCCCTTGAGGTCCTTAGGGAACTCTGACACACCCGGATATTGAGAAAGTCTATGAAACAATCTGAGCAGTTGAGGTTTTGGAAAACTGGGCCTATTTGCAGGCTCCCTATAGTGTAAATTCTTATTTTTCTTTATCAATTAATGTAATTCATTCAATGTTGGTTTATAATATTTATTGTAAACGAATATAGGGGCTAGCTAGTGAAAAAGGGGAGGGTAGTTATACATGTTATCAAAGGGTAGAAAACATGCTTTAGGTTTATATTTTTCTGTATGTGCATTTGAATTCATGTTTAGGACTAATACATGCAAAGCATATCATGCATTAGATACCATGCTCCTAGGCTTCATATATAATATTTTCAGCATCTCATTTTGACATCCTTATTATCACTTAGAAATCCTGTTTCTAGGAGAGACGACAACATTAAAATAAACTGTTACTTATGCATATTTTGAAATCATGTTGTAACCTGTTGTGCATTTAGAAATCCTGATTTAGGAGTTCTGCATATAAACTATTTTGAACCTTATATGTGCATATTAGATACCATGTTTAGGATCTCATTCATACTTGCTCTGTCACACCTAATTAAACTATTCATGCATGAAAAGGATACAAAACAGTCTCACGTCTAATTATCATGTTTAAGTAAAACTGGTAATAATTCTATATCTTGTAAAACTTAGAAGAACATGCTTTAGGTAAAATATCTCCTAACCTATTTTAATAGTTCTGGTAATAATTGTGCATTATCCCATGCCTAGGCAAGCCTTAGGTAATCAAATTTCTTATAAAACTGGAAACTGCCTCTTTGTGTTTACTGCTTAATGGTTAACATGCTTAAAATCAGTAGGAAAACTGATAGGCCCCTTGTTCTATGTTTTAACAAAATAAATTTGCATGTATCTTGTGTTCTGATACTCACCTAGACATCATGTCTTAGGATCTTGTTTAATAATACTACCCTTCTTTGTGTTTGAGTCGTGCGCTTTACATGCATTATCTTTGGAGGTAAACCTGAGCCTCTTATTTGCTCCTTCCTGCTTTTATTTGCTAAAGTCTTATGTATTCTTGCTTGTAGCCTTAGTGTTTTCTCCGTTAAACCTTAGGGGTCTATATAGAACTGCCTATTGGTAGAGGTCCTAAATTCCTCCAGGACCACTAAGAAGGGACAGGTAACAACATGCATAGAGATCGCTAATCAACGTTCGCTTAATAACCGCTAAGGGGTGGAAAGGGTAGATATGGACATAATGACTACACGTTAATATTACGTGTAGCCCCCCATTGAGGAGTGTTTACCGGGCATTACGTGGGGTGATCCTGTAGGCTAACCAACCTAGGATCCCTCCTTTCCCAAATTCCTTTTGCTTAAAACTTTATTTTTTTATATGTACACAACTTGTTCAAATCCTTTGTCTTATTATCTGAGTCATACAATGTCCGACATGCTTTATTTGTAATTATTTGTTTCAACTACTTATTTGTTGAAGGACTAATTCACAAGTATAAGTTCGATCAACACCTACAGTTATGGACCGAGATAGGTGCCTAACACCTTTCCCTCAAGGTTATTTTGAGCCCTTACCCTAAATATCTGGTAATGCAAACCAATCCAAGAGTTAATCGCTCTAGGTGCCCTAAAGCACCATAATCCGTTAGGTGTTGACTCTTGAAAATACCTAATTCCCAAAAGGAAATAAGTTATTACCCCCATAAATGTCGAAACCTGGACCTTCTTCCCCATAAAAAAAGGGAAGAAAAAAAGGGAACGGGACAGCATGGCGACTCTGCTGGGGATACCTTTAGGCTCTTATCATAACAAACTTATTTTTATGAATTAGTCCAAGCATGCTTTATCCCGTGCACTTTCCCCGTATTTGAATTTAACTGTCCGTTTTCTTTTAAGCATTTATTATTCTTTACCCCTGAAACTAACTTGTCTCTTTGTTTTCTTTTTCCTGTAACTGTCTTTCAATTATTTAAAATACTTTATTTATTTTTCCTACGTGCAAATACTTGACTACATGTTATTAATTGTTGCATAAATCATGTTCCACGTTATATTCCACTCGTGCGTATCAAATCCTATAGCAACGCTAAATGAGTGGTTGCGCTCTTTTTATTTATTACCCTTAAATTCAGAAAGGCTTATTTGTGATAGAACCAGTCGATCAGTGGTGCAGTCGACGGTTCCGTGCCTTCTCCCTCAAGTTGTCCGCTTGAGGGTACCAGTCTAAAACCCCATAGTAGCCTTACTCTGCTCAAAATTGTGCATGCATCGTGGTCAAACCTAGTCGGATCAATATGATGTCCACATAACGATCCTTTAAGATAAGTTTTATCCACAAGTCCATCGGGTTTTCCATAATCCCAACAGACACAACCATGTTCTGTGCATTAATTTGGAGAACTAAATGCCCATATGCTGATCGTAGATGTATAAATAGTCGAGTCTAGTGGAGGAGAAAGGCCTAACCCTTTTTGTTTTGTAGAAAATGAGGCACGAGGTCCCCTTATCCAGTATGGTTAGCATACCCTCACTCTTGCTAGACTGGTGGAGGGATCTTTCTTCAAGCGACCAAATCAATGAATGGAAAGAGAAGGCTGTCAAAACTAGCGAAAAGCTGGAATATTTGGAATACAGTTTGATGGAATTGGAAGGAAAAGTGAGGAAGAGAGTCACTGACTCCCAGAACGCTAAGGGAAACGAATGAGGACATCTGGCAAAGGCATTCTTACTGATAAACCTACGCGAACTAGGGATTTGATCGACAAGAGAATTCAGCTTGTGGAAGGTCCTTCTGGGACAAAATAGGCTAGATTTATTTGTTTTCCTGAAATGTAATAAGGTCAAGCGCCAGCAGTAACTTATTTTCTTTTATCTTGGTGTCGTGTTGAGATTCGTCTATTTTTATATTATGAAATAAAGCATTTGTTGGCATTTAAAGTTCTCTAAATCTATTTGTCGCTAGGCCTACCTTGGGCATAACGGGGCTCCCCAAATTAAGATGTGAATTTTCATTTCCGTAATTTGTGGTTAAATACTGCAAATATTTCAGAATCCTGTCGACGCCCCCTTTTCCTCGCAAAATTGGGTTTATGACATTTGGGAAGACAACTCTATTTCCGTTTGGGAATTGGGTTTTTGGATTTGAAGAGTCGCCACCTAACGATTAAGTGTATTAGGACACTAAGAGTTTTGAGTTGGAAAACTAGAGTTCAGGTAAGGACTAGAAATTATCTCGAGGGGAAGGTATTAGGCACCCCTCAAGATCTACTTGTGTGGTTCCTGGCCATGCTATGTTGTGACTTTAAATGCAAATAAGTATACAAATAATTCCACACATAAGGGTTGCAAATAGGTACGTAACAAACATGTTGAAATTAAGGTCCAAGTGATCTCACATTTTTGTTTTTAAAAAATGTCCAAGTGCAGGAATTCAAACAAAGAAATGACTAGATGGAAATTTGGAAAATAAGAGAATCGTACAGTAAAAGAAAAGCATTTGGTGACTCAAAGGAGATACAGAACAATAACAAAGTTACATAAGGGAAAGGGGTCCTAGGTTTGTAAACCAATGGATCATCCACACAACACCGGTAGCCAATTGTACGCATAGTGTTATCGCGTGATCATCATCTCCATGTCTACCCACCCCACCCCGTTGAGGTATTAAGCGCGAAATGGTATCGTTACCTACTGCATGCTATTACCCATCCCTCCTATCAGTCCCGAAGGAATTTAGAACTACTAATCCGAAAAGAGGAGGCGGTTTGGCTTTTCAGGGTTTAAAAGGATAAAATTCTAGGGCGATAGTCAAAACACATAAAGCAGTTAATGGAGAACTAGTAACAATTAAGGGCTCAAATAGGCCTCCTTATAGAAGCAACTCGTATAGCATGTCTTACACATACTTCTTTAGTCTTAAATTAAATTTAACGTAGGAACAGTTGATTTACCACATATTTTCCAGATAGGGAGTCCAAATTAGTCCTGCTTAGATGTAGTTGTTGAAAACTGACATAGTTGATTAATTACTTAATTATTTGCCTATGCGTTAAACGGGACCTATAGGCATGATATCTATTAATGGAGGAATAAAGTTATTGCAAAATAATTATTGGTTGTAAGATCTGCGAGCATTAAACAAATTGCCACTGATTTTAAACTTAGGAACGAGTGGCGATTCTGATTAAGTTGATAGTTCCTATAGGCATGCTTTCTAGGTGTTACTGATTTTAAACATTGTTATTGTCATGAAGAGATCTTATAGGAAAGTCATCTATATGCAGTTGGTTATTTAAATCCTATAACAAGTTTGCCTAATGACGGAAGCATATGCAAATGCAAGAACCCTATAGGCATATTGTCTATATGACATGCAGACTTGTGGATATGGTATCTATACGAAAATGCGAAAATCCTATGAACATGGTATTTATTAGAGGTGCATAATTTCAACAGTTAACTACACGAATATGCAGAAAACCTACGAGCAAAGTATCTACATGAGATGCTGAAAAACCTATGAACATGGTATCTATATGAAGTGCAACAGTTTAGAAGTTGTAATTCATTATATCTATATGAAATGCAGCAGTTTAGAAGTAGTAATTCATGATATCTATATGAAATGCAGCAGTTTTGAAGTAATAATTCCCTATAGGCATGGTATCTACCCCTTTTGCATACGTTCAATCCCATCCTTTTTCACTATACACACCCGATAGTTATTACAAAATTTATTACAGACCAAATGAATCAGGGAAAAGAATAAAACTACATCAGTGATTACATCTACATCTAATCAGCCTAATCCAGACTCAGAGTCTAACAATATGAGATAAACCAACTTTCAGGATCGGATTTTCAAAGCCTTTCTCTTATTTGGGGATGTGTCAAAGTTCTAAGGAATTTCAAGAGTTCCAGGCAATGCTTACACCCCAAATACCATTGCAGAATCAGATTATAGTGCAGTATGGAAGGGTCAGCCCTCAAATGTCCAAGTTCATAGGGAACTCAAGGTCCTAAGGCAAGGTTCATAGGAGGGGGGCAGAACTTAGAGACTAGGAGTAAGTGTGAGTGTAATGAAAGGGAATTAGGGGGAAATCAGGACAGGTTGGTGGTCATGACCAGCAATTGGGATGTTGGCATTCCCCTGACCAGCCTGTCAGCCTTAGAATTGGGGAGTTAAGACCTTATTGAAGGTCAGGTTCAGCCCTGGACAGCAATTGGGATGTTGCCAGGCCATACCTTAACTCAGCACACATAGGGGAATGGGGGTATAGGAGAAATTGTTTACACTAGCAGCAAGAAACCAAGAAAGAACAGGCAAAAACATATGGATACTTCAACATTAACTTTGTCGAGGATTGAAAGCAGGCATGGATACAGGGACTGTAAATAAACACATTAGAAAGATATTGAAATTACATACTAGTTCAAAGAATCAAGTAAGGAGAAACAGTAACCTTATAAAAGCCCAAAGTGCAGTCAAGAAGAAAGAGTATAAGTTTAGAAGAGAGTTGTGATTTCTGTATGCTTAATCGTGTGTCTTGTGAAAAAGAGTCGTGTATTTATAGTGCAGAAAGCAAGCAAAAAATAAGGTAAGAAAATAATTGAAGACTGATTGTAAATCAATTACATAAGACTCCCTTTGATTAAGGGATTTTTCACGACCCTAGTTCACCAATTGTGAACACGTCATGACGGCACCTAGTCTTTGCGACCAGGTAAGCCTAACACATTGCGGAAGTAATAAAAATTACAAAAATTATAATCAAACTAAATAACAGGAATAATGTATACATTTACCGCCTGGCACATACACTTTAATACCAAACACTGAAGTAACCTCAAAGACCCGGAAACCCACAGGCAACACAGGTTATGAGAAATCTAACACTGCTCTAATCACCAGAATAGTCTAATACAAAGAAGGATCGAAATAACATCTAATAACTAGAGGTGAAATGAGAAGGAGACTTTGCGGATCTGCGGACGTA
>MU695932.1:41343-54259 GCA_026770625.1 Nicotiana glauca
ATATATATATATATATATATATATATATATATATATATATATATATATATAACACACTAGTAAGGCCCTGACCTTCCTCGTCACTACTCGATCGAGGTTAGGCTTGGCACTTACTGGGTACCGATGTGGTGTATGCATGCCCTTTCCTACACATGTTTTTCGTGTGCAGATGCAGGTTCTTCTGGTCGGCCATTCTATCAGTGAGACGGGCAGTATCAGAGATTTTGAGGTATATCTACCGCGTCAGTAGACCTAGAAGTACCTCTCTATTCTCCCCTTTAGCTTTAGATTTCCTGTATTTACTCTTGATTAGACATTCTGGAGTTAGAACACTATGTAGTTTTCTCTAGCCTGTGATTTCATAAGATTCCGGGTTTTAGGAGTTTGTGACTTAGTTTTGAGAGTGTGTATTGTATATGCCGAGCGGCATTTTAGACTCTTTAATTATGTTTTACCTGTAACTTGCTAGTTTCGTATTTCATTTCCTTTTTCTGCAATTTGTTATGCTTACCTAGTCGTAGAGACTAGGTATCGTCACGACAGTTCATAGAGGGAGAACTTGGGCTATGAAAAGTTGGTATCAGAGCTCTAGTTTCATTGGAGTCATGAATCACAAGCCAGTTTATTAGAGTCTCGCGGATAGGTGCGGAGACGTCTGTACTTATCTACGAGAGGTTATGTAACTGTTAGAAAAATTCCACTTTATTTGCTTTCCTTGTTGTGTGAGATTTTGATATTAAAGTTATAAACCTCTGTCTTCTATTCTCTCACAGATGGTGAGGACACATGCTACCGTAGATAACCAGGCACTTGTGCCCCCCTGCTAGAGCCGTCAGAGGTTAGGGCCGGGGTAGAGGCCAAATACGCACACATAGTGCAGCCAGAGCACCCGCGCGAGCTGCCACAAAGGAGCCACCAGCAGCTCCAGCCGGAGCCCAAGCACCTGATATGCCTACTGCTACTACTACTCCAGCTTTACAAGAGACCCTTGCATAGTTCATGAGCATGTATACCACTCTAGCTTGGGCCGGGTTGATTCCCTTATTGCAGCCACATCTTAGGCCGGGGCAGGAGCACAAACTACCGCTACCTGCACTCTGAGTAGCAGATTCAGGTTTATCAGATCCCAGAGGTTATACTAGTACCACCTGTAGCCTCAGTTCAGCCTGAGGACAGGGTAGCAGCTTCAGAGGATGAGCAGTGGAGGCTTGAGAGGTTCAAGAAGTACAAGCCTCCTACATTTAGTGGTTTAGCATCAGATGATGCTCTGGATTTTTGGAGGAGTGCTACTGTATCCTCCTCACTACAGGTATATCAGGATTGGGTAGGGTTTCTTCCATTTCCTTCTAGCTTCGAGGAGCAGCCTATCAGTGGTGGCGTTCTTATCAGTTGGACAGCCCAACTGAGGCATCTTGCCTTACATAGACCAAGTTTTTAGATATATTTTTTAGGAAGTATGTTCCTCAGATCCTTAGGGACGCATGGCGCATAGAGTTTGAGCATTTGCGCTAGGGTACTATGATTGTTTTGGAGTTTGTTGTCCGTTTCACTCACTTGGCTAGGCATGCACCAGCCTTAGTTTCTACCGTTTGCAAGAGTGTTTGCCGGTTTATTGAGGGGGATTATTCCCAGCATCAGATCTAGCATGGCCCGAGAGTTGGAGATGGACATCTCTTATTAGTAGGTGGTGAGTATTTCTAGAAGGGTAGAGGGCATGCATTCTCGGGATAGAGAAGAGAGAGAGGCCAAGAGGTCTCGAGAGTTGGGCTATTATTTCGGTGCGCGTGCCCCAGCTGTAGTTCGTCATGGTAGGGGTTATATGAGTCGCCTAGTTCATTAAGATCTTCAAGTAGCCAGTGGTATTCCAGCTCCTCCTAGACCTTAGGAGCCTTATTATGCACCTCCAGTATCTAGTGTGCCTCCTGCATGAGGTGTTTTCAGTGTCAGTCCAGCAGACCTGGCCCAAGCCAGTCATAACCGCCACGTCCTCCTAAAGCATTTTTTGAGTGTGGAGACACACATCATATGGTGAGAGACTACCCCACACTTAGGAGGGGTGCACCTTCATAGACTTCTCAGCCATAGCATGCTCCGCAGTGTTCTCAAGCTATGATTACAGCACTAGTTGTTACCCCACTTGCCCAGCTAGCTAGAGGTGGAGGCCGGGGAGGTAGAGGTCATCCTAGAGGGGGAGGCCAGGCCATATATTATGCTCTTCCTACCCATACTAAGGTTGTTGGCTCCGATTCTTTCATCACATGTATTTTCCTGGTTTGTTATAGAGATGCATCAGTTCTATTCAATCCAGGCTCCACTTATTCTTATGTGTCCTCTTGTTTTGCCCCGTATTTGGGTGTATCTCGGGATTCTTTTAGTTCCCGTGTTTATGTCTCTACTCCTGTGGGAGATTCTCTCATTGTGGATCGTGTTTATCGATCATGTTTGATTGCTCTTAGTGGTTTTGCGATCAAAACCAATTTATTATTGCTCAGCATGGTAGATTTTGATGTTATATTGGGCATGGACTGGTTGTCGACCCATTATGTTATTCTTAATTATCACGCCAAAACTGTGATGCTGGCTATGCTAGGTGTACCGCGAGTAGAGTGGAGGGGTACCTTAGATCAAACTCCCAGTAGAGTTATTTCATTCCTTAAGGCTCAATGAATGTTTGAGAAGGGGTGTGACGTGTATCTAGCTTATGTGAGAGATGTCAGTATTGATACCCCTACAGTTGAATCAGTCCCAATAGTACGTTATTTGTCTAATATGTTTCGAGCTGATCTTTCGGGCATGCCGCTCGATAGAGATATTGATTTTGGCATTGACCTATTGCCGAGCACTCAACCCATTTCTATTCCTCATTATCGTATGGCTCCTCCTGAGTTGAAGGAGCAATTATAGGAATTACTTGATAAAGGTTTTATTCGGTCCAGTGTATCACCTTGGGGTGCTCCTGTCTTGTTTGTAAAGAAGAAGGATGGTTATATGCATATGTGCATTGGTTATCGTCAGTTGAACAAAGTTACGGTGAAGAACTGGTATCCTCTACCTTGTATTGATGACCTGTTTGATTAGTTACAGGGTGCTCATGTGTTTTCTCAGATTGACTTGCATTCAGGTTATCATCAGTTGAAGATTCAGAGCTAGATATCCCAGATACTACCTTCGGGACTCAGTATGGTCACTGACGAGTTCCTTGTTATATCATTTGGGCTGACCAACGCCCCAACAACCTTCATGCATTTGATGCACAGTGTATTTCGGCCATATCTTACTCATTCATCATTGTCTTTATTGATGACATTCTGGTATACTCCTGGAGTCGGGAAGATCATGAGTAGCACCTAAGGACAGTGCTTCAAACTTTGAGAGAAAGAAGTTATATGTAAAGTTCTCAAAATGTGAGTTCTAGTTGGATTCTGTGGCATTCTTGGGTCACGTGGTATCAAGTGAAGGGATCAAGGTGGATCGGAAAAAAGTGGAATCAGTGCAGAGTTGGCCCAGACCATCATCAGCTACAGAGATTCGTAGTTTTCTTGGATTGGCGAGTTATTACCGTCGATTTATTGAGGGATTTTCATCTATTGCAGCACCTATGGCAATACTGACCCAGAAGGGTGCTCCGTTCAAGTGGACAGAAGAAGGTGAGGAGAGATTCCAGAAGATCAAGATAGCTTTGACTACAGCCACAGTATTGATATTGTCTACAGGTTTGGGGTCTTATACAGTATATTGTGATGCCTCGGGGGTTGGCCTAGGAGCGGTATTGATACAAGACGGTAGGGTGATTGCCTACCCGTCCAGATAGCTAAAGGTGCATGAGAAGAATTATCCTGTCCATGATCTCGAGTTAGCTATTATTATTCATGCTTTGAAGATTTGGCGTCATTATTTGTATGGTGTTCCTTGTGAGATCTATACTAATCACCGGAGTTTGCAGCATCTATTCAAGCAAAAAGACTTTAATTTGTGCCAGAGAAGGAGATTAGAGCGGCTGAAAGACTGTGATATCAATATCTTGTATCATCGGGCAAGGCCAATGTGGTGGCTGATGCTTTGAGTCGTCGGGCAGAGAGTTTGGGGAGTTTTGCTTATCTACCAGCAGCTGAGAGGCCCATGGCGATGTATGTTCAGGTCTTAGCCAATCAGTTTGTGAGATAGGATATTTCGGAGCCCAGTCGGGTCCTTGCTTGTATGGTTTCTCGGTATTCCGTGTTTGATCGTATCCAAGAGCGTCAGTATAATGACCCTTATTTGCTTGTCCTCAAGGATAATGTTCTGCATGGCGATGCCAAAGATGTGACCATTGGTGATGATGGGGTATTGAGGATACAGGGTCAGATATGTGTACCCAATGTTGATAGGCTTCAGGATTTGATTCTAGAGAAGGCCCATAGTTCACGGTATTCCATCCATCTGGGTGCTGCAATTATGTACCAGGATTGGAGACAGCACTATTGGTGGAGGCGGATGAAAAAAGATATAGTTAGGTTTGTAGTGGTGCCTCAATTGTCAGTAGGTAAAGTATGAGCACCAGAGATTGGGTGGCTTGCTTCAGCAGATAGATATTCCAGAGTAGAACTGGGAGCGGATCACCATGTACTTCGTAGTTGGACTCCTACGGACTTTGAGGAAGTTCTATGCCATTTGAGGGATTGTGGATCGGCTGACCAAGTTCGCGCACTTCATTCCTATGTGTACTACCTATTATTCAGAGCGGTTGGGGGAGATTTATATCCGGGAGATTATTCGTCTGCACAGTATTCCAGTTTCTATCATTTCAGATAGAGGTACTCAGTTCACATCACGATTCTGGAGGGCCATACAACATGAGTTGGGTACTCGGGTAGAGTTGAGCACATCATTTCACCCCCAGACAGACAGATAGTCCGAGTGCACTATTCAGATTCTTGAGGATATCGTCCATTCGTGTGTGATGGAGTTTGGAGGTTCTTGGGATCAGTTCTTGCCACTGGCGGAGTTTGCCTACAACAACAATTATCAGTCAAGCATTCAGATGGTACCATACGAGGCCTTGTATGGTAGGCAGTGTAGATCCCGGGTGGGTTGGTTTGCGACGGGTGAGGCTATATTATTGGCCACAGACTTGTTTCAGGACCCCTTGGAGAGGGTTAATGTGATTCAAGATAGATTCCGCACAACCTAGTCCAAACAGAAGAGTTATGCTGACCGAAAGGTTCATGATGTTTCCTATATGGTTTGGGAGCGGGTCTTGCTTCGGGTTTCACCTATGAAGGGTGTTATGAAATTTGGGAAGAAGGGGAAATTGAGTCCGAGGTTTATTAGTCCTTTCGAGGTATTGCGACGTGTTGGGGAGGTTGCTTATGAGCTTGCCTTACCTCCCATCTTGGATGGAGTTCATCCGGTATTTTATGTTTCGATGCTCGGTGATTCGTCGCACGTGTTGGATTTTAGTTCAGTACAGTTGGACAAGGATCTATCTTATGTTGAGGAGCCAGTGGCTATATTAGACAGGCAGGGTCAGAAGCTGAGGTCAAAGAGTATTGCATCAGTAAAGGTTTAGTGGCAGGGTTAGCCGGCCGAGGAGGTGATGTGGGAGGCTGAGCAGAAAATGCGCAGCCGTTACCCTCATATTTTCAACACTTCAAGTATGTCTCTATGCTCGTTCGGGGACGAATGAATGTTTTAAGAGGGAGAGGATGTAACGACCTGGCCGGTCATTTTGAGAATTAAATTCCTGATCCCATATTAATTGCTTTCCCTATGTCTGTTTCCGCACCTATGGCCTGGGTTCCACATCTACGTAATTTATTTAACTCCCTAGGCACCTCACCTGCGACCTCTTTCCTCGCTTTTATGGGCCGCACCTGCGGGCTCCTTACCGCAGGTGCATAAATACCAAAAGCAGCAAAATTCAAAATTTGCCTAAGTCCATAATCATTTCCGTCAAGCATCCGAAACTCACCCGAGGCCCCAGGATCTCAACCAAACAAACCAACCAATCCTAAAACATCGTACGGACTCATTCCAACTCTCAAATCACATCAAATAATGCTAAAACCATGAATCACCCTCAAATCCAAGCCTAATGAAGTTGAAATCTCAAGAATTCTACAACCGATGCCGAAACCAACCAAACCATGTCCGATTGACCCTTAATTTTGCACACAAGTCACATTCAACAATGCGAAACTATCCCAACTTTTGGAATCGGATTCCGACCCCGATATCAAAATCTCACTATTGATCTGAAAACTTCAAAAATTCCACTTTCGGCATTTCAAGCCTAAATACGTTACGGACCTCTAAAACACAATCCGATCATGCCCCTAAGCCCGAAATCCCCAATGGAGCTAACAGAATTGACTTAATTCCATTCCGTAACCGTCTTCACACTGTTTCGACTACGGTCCGAATTCTAAAGCTTAAGCTCTCATTTAGGGACTAAGTATTCCAAAACACTTCGAAACTTAAAATGTCTTCCCGGCAACTCACACCGCAGGAGCGAACCGCAGATGCGGAAACCGCTGGGCAGATATAGAAAATTCGAGGGTTTGATATTTCATAACACAAAAATCAAATTGGAGCTTGGTGGGAGACTATTTTTCGAGGGGTTTTGAAGAAGAATCATTGGGTAGCGAATTCTAACTCGATTTTGATCATAATCCTATAATCTATTGTTATTTTTCTCTTCTAATTAAGGAAATTGAGGGTAAAAGTTTGAAAATGGGAGAAAAGCTCCCCAATTGAAAATTCGAGTTTTGAGTGAAATTTTGACATCGGATTTTGATGATTTTTGTTCGAGTATGCTCGTGAGTAATCGGGTGTTGTAAATTTTACCCAATTTCGAGGCGTGGCCCCAGGGACTTTTTGTGGCGATTTACCTACTTTCGTGTTTTAGCATCAAATTAATTAGTTAAATTAGTTACTTAAAGTTATATTTATATTATGTAATTAATTTGAATAGATTTGGGCCATTTGGAGTTGGGTACTCGAGGCAAGAACGTGATTTCAAGTTGATTTTAGCTAGTTCGAGGCAAGTATCTTGCCTAACCTTGCGTGGGGGAACTCTCCGTAGGATTTGGTATTGTTGTTATATGAGTGCCGTGTACGTGAGGTGATGAGTGTGTACACGTGCAAATTGTTGGAAAACCCTGTTTTCATTGAGTAAATAGTTGTGTTTCCTCTTATTGAACACTACTTGTAATTTAAAGTCTACTGTTTAGCTTAGGAAATCAATCTTGAGTGACTTGACTGTTCTATCTGCTTAAACTCTTTGCTTGAATTCTGTGCAGCATGTTTAGAATAGAAATATCTGCTTTCTTAGTACGAACTTTGATAGAACTATAGATTCCTTCTTGAGACTGTTGTTTGTTTACTTTGGGACTACGGGACGATATCCCGGGAAATCCCCTTGCATGTTTACTTTGGGACTGCGGATCGGTATTCCGGGACATCTGCCTGCACATTTATATTTGGGACTACATGATGATATCGCGGGAGATTTTTCCTGTACTGGATATTTACTTTGGCACTACGGGTTATTATTCTGGGAGATTCCCCTACACATTTATGATGTGGACTAACGGATGAGATCCCGAAAGATACTTTGTTTATGTTTGGGACTACGGGGCGATAACCTGGGAGCTCCCCTGTTGTTATCTCTGTGTACTGAATTATATTCTTCCTGTGATTTTATTCTTTATTTAATGTCAGTATCTTAATTACACTGTCACATTTCATATTGTTGTATCTGCTATATATATATATATATATATATATATATATATATATATAAAAACAGTAGGGCACTGACCTTCATCGTCACTACTCGACTGAGGTTAGGCTTGGCATTTACTGGGTATCATTGTGGTATACTCATGCTCTTTCCTGCAGATGTTTTTCATGTGCAGATCCAGGTTCTTCTCTTTAACCTTTTTATCAGTGAGGTGGGCAATGTTAGAAACTTCGAGGTATATCTTCCGCGTACGCAGACCTAAAAGTTCCTCTCTATTCTCCCATTTAGCTTTAGACTTCTTGTATTTACTTTTGATTAGACATTCTGGAGTTAGAACACTATGTAGTTTTCTCTAGCTTGTGATTTCATGAGATTTCGGGTTTTGAGAGTTTGTGATTCAGTTTTGAGAGTGTGTATTGTATATGTGGAGCACCATTTTAAACTCTTTAATTATGTTTTACTCGCAACTTTCTAGTTTCGTATTTCACTTCCTTTTTCCGCAATTGGTTAGGCTTAACTAGTCGTAAAGACAAGGCGTTGTCACGACATTTCATAGAGGGAGAACTTGGGGTAGTGATAGAACACCGCAAATTCGAGACAAGGGTCGCAAATGTAAAACCTATTTTAGAACCGCAGAAGTTGCAAATGCTACATTTGGTCCGCAAAAGCGAACTCTAAATCTTCAAAAATGCGGACCATTTCTTCGCAAATGCAAAAACCACTCAAGGACTACTAAGTCGTAAATGAGACTTTGAGATCGCAATTGCGATCACGAACAGTTCGCAATTGCGAACATAATCCTCTCAAATGCGAAACCACCAAATTCAGCCCACGCTCCCAAATATGAACACTTGTTCGCAAATGCGAGATCTGTAGCAGAGCACCAGCACCATAAATGCACCAGCTATTCCAACCTTATCCAAAATCATCTTAAACACATGTGAAACTCACATGATCCATTCGGGATCGGAACCAAACATACACACAAGTGCAACAATATTATACGAACTTGCTCGCGTGATCAAAAGACAAAAATAACACCTAAATCCTCGAGTCGAACATCAAAATATATGATATTTTCAAAGAAACTTGAGGACTCTCAACTTTATAATCGGACGTCCGAATCACATCTAATCATCTCCGTATTGAATGAAATTTTGCAGACAAGTTATAAATAGAAATATAGAACTTTTCCAATTTTCAACAACAAAATCCGAACCCATTAGTCGAGAAGTCAACTTACAGTCAAACTTGGTAATTTTTTTAACTTTCAAAATGCTAGTTTTTGGCAAAATGAGTCAAAACAAGTTAGGGACTTCTAAATTCAATTTTGGACATACGCCTAAGTCCTAAATCATGATGCGGACCCACTACGATCATTAAAATACCAATCTGAATCCATTTACACAAAATATTGACCTTAGTCAACTCAAACCATTTTTAAGGCAATAATTCAAATTTTCTTCAATTTTTCACATAAACACATTCCGGAATAAGACACTGACTGAGCACATAAATCGAGAGCTTCAAAACGAAGCTAATCGAGGTCGCGGAACATAGAAATAGAGACTAAATCTCAAAATGTCATATCGGGTCATCACATTGTGATACCAGTTCCTAAGGATGATTATGATTGATTCTACACTTACTACATCATATTTAGACTTATTTTATGATAATGGGCCTCGTCAGTGACCCATCATTCTTCTATATGTTTTCAGAGTCCGATCGAAGCGAGCAAGATATAGAGGAATACTCGCTCATAGTTGTGAATTGAAAAAGCATGCCTGAATTCTTTTTAACTAAGGTCTATAGCCTGGTCAAATGTGATATGTGTTTACGTAGATATTTGGCAAAAACTTTCTTTCATGAACCATGTAGTAACTACTTTACAGGTAAGGGAGAGCGATGGAATAGACAATTGTGGTAGCCAAAAGGGAGAATTCGCCTACTTTCTCACCACATAATGATGATCAAATCATGACCATACCTGGCTCCTTATACAGGAGCGGCTTTGTCTGAATATTTTATGTATCATGAACGACACACTTTAATTATTTATTATGATCCCTCCAAACAAGCATAATTTTATCGCCACTTTCTCACCACATAATGATGATCAAATCATGACCATGAGGTTGTCAATTGAAAGTTGTAGTCCCTGGATTCAGGAACCGGTAGTGTCTTTCTCGCTCGGTAGGTGCGCATGAATGGAGCTTCCAAGAGTTAGTGCATTGGATTCCTGGGCAACAACTTTGAAGTCCCTACTTTATTTAGATTTATGGAAAATTTGAATAATCATGGATCTTATTATGATTTATCTTAGTCTTTTGATGTTATATATGAGATTTATTTTTGTTAGTTCGCCTAGAGGGTTAGATTAGGTGCCATCACAAGTCACGACCTAGTAGCATTTTGATCGTGAAAAAAATCCAATAAAAATATAATATGGTAAATATCAGTAATTATGATGGATAAGTGACTGCGCAAAAGGTCCCCAATATAAATTTTAAGATCTACCAATTAACTAGAAAGAACAAAAGTAAAAAGGAGTGAAAAAAAATTTTATAGAGGAATTTACAGGTAAAAAAGTAAAGTAAAAATGATACTTAAAAAAGAAATCCAAAAATAGGTCAAGTATTTTAGATGAATTTGTTTTCTAAAAGATCAAAATTAAAATTTAAAAAATAGCAAAACACAATAAAAATAAAGTGAAAAAGGTGAGGAATTGTTACTACAAAGAATTAAAAAAGAGAAAAAAGGAAGAAATAAAAAGAACAAATAACTATGAAAAATTAAAAGAAACCAAAAATCATCCTTTCCTTATTAAACCCAAAGACCCCCCAAACCCTTTTCATTTCTCACAATACGCCGCCTCTGAAACCCCTCCTCTCCCAAATCCTCTCTACAATACCCTCACACCCTAGTTGCTGCCACCCTAATCCGCCATAACCCATGGCTTTCCAAGGTCATCAGAGACCTGTGCCATCCTTCCATGTCTCCTTTGTGTTTGTCCTTATTATTTCAAGGCCAGACTATGAAGAACTCTAGTCCAGCCTTCGTTCAATTTCAGTACATGGCCCTTCTCCGGTCATTTTTTGGCTTTTCTCTGGCCAGCTATGGTCATTCGAGTCAGATCTTTGACTTTCCTGGTTAGATCGATAGATTTCAAGGCCTTTCTCATTGCTTTTGGGTTCTTATAAAATCCTAATCTCTAAGGTTCTTTCGATTTCTTTCTGACCCGCTTCAGACCTATGCTTGCTTTGAACTTCTGAGCATTTTCTCGAAGTTCTTTAAAACTTTGCTTTCAAAACTCTATATCTTTTCCAATTAGGGTTTTCCTGTTAAGTTATTTCGAATCTCTTCTCTTTGACATGTCTTGTTATATTTGATCGTATTGTTCTTCTATCTGAGTTTGCATGATAAAAGCCCTAATTTCTTTTGGCTATTTGTTAGACGAGCTTCTGTAGTTGAGTTTTGTTTGATTTGTTTGTTTATCATCATTTAAACACTACTATTGTTGAAAAAAACCTATCGTTTAAACACTTGACTCGATTTGAAGTACCTTGTTTTAGAATCTCTTTTCCTTTATGTGATCTTCTGATTCTGGGATTCTATTATCTTCAAAACTTGACTAAGATTGAAACCCTAATTTTTTCAAAGGGTTTCCTTACCTGCTGCTGTGAGACCTTCGCATGCTTTTGATATTCTATGTTTTCTTCACTACTGATTCAATGTGACTGGACCTACTGTACTATCATCTTTCGAATGTTGCTATCTACTGAAATTTTCTGCTATTATTGCATGCTATTGCTTTTTCCGATAAGTTTGGCCTCGTATGTATAGTGTTTGTATACTCAATTTATATGCTGAGATTCCTTCTTTGATTGGTCTTCAATCTTGTGACTGATTTCGAACTTTTCTTTTGTGAAAATCGGATTTCACTCACCTGCTAAGGTTAATTGATTCCCTTTCCTTGTTTTACCTTACCGAATCCTTTCCCAAAATAAATATATTTTTTTGTACCTAGACTTAATTACTTACTCAATTGTTTTACTACTTCTTTTATGACAACTATCAGCCTGCTTACAAATTGATTTCTTTCCTTGTTTTAAACCAGTCACTGCCCGTTAAGCAAGTGATCCCTTAATTAAAGGCAATTACTTGTGTAATTGATTATGAATTGTGATGGTTACCATGTTTGTAGCTCATTACTTCTCTTTTACTCGTTTTCAAAAAGCTATAAATACCATGTACTTCTCCTCTTTAAAAAAATGAACTACTGGAGTTCCAACACACACTTCACTCTAAAAACACTCTTTCTCTCTTGGTTCTATTATTACTTGTGTTGCTGCCTTACCTAGCCGGCTGAAAGCCAAGGCTAGGCTGTGGGAAATTTGCTCACTTTCTTTCTGCATTTTGCTTCTTTACTGGTATGTTCTGATTTGTCACGACCCAAAACCACACTGGTCGTGATGGCGCCTCTCGTGAAGACAAGGCCAGCCAACTAACCCAATTCACTTCCTTTTTAAGATTATTTAAACATAAATGAGTAAAGTGATACAGCTTAACAGCAATAATAATCAGGACTACAACCCCACACAACCCGACCGGGGTGTCACAAGTCACGAGCATCTAAGAAAGATCTTTATTACAAATTTCAAAATCTATAATACATAGAGTAAAATTTGGAAATCAAAAGGGAGAAGAAACTCAGTGCCGCATACGCCGGTGTCACCTTGCTTAGCTACGATAGCAATACCTTCAAATTCGCTACTAACTCGCTACCGGGTGAACAGTACCTGCAACTGCACGCGAGGTGCGGGGAGTAAAGTGAGTACTTCCAACTCAGTGGTAATAAGAGCGAATAATATCTGAGCGATAAGAAAACACGTATGAGCACTCCAAAATGCTATAACAGACAGTACAACCCTTTTTGGAAAAATAGTAAAAACCGTAACACTGAGAAAATTCTTCAGAAAATCTCAAGCTCAGTTAAAATCTCTTTTGAAAATATGCCTTTTCAACTGTTGCGAAAAATAATTTCGACAAGCAGGAAATAATCAGAAATCTGCCCCTCGGGCTCAGTATCAACCGCTCAGAACAGTATCAGTCCCTCGGGCTCAACTCAAATCAGTACCAAGTACAACATCAGCCTCTCGGGCTCAGCACTCCATAACATGTAACACCAGG
>MU695933.1:5417-22827 GCA_026770625.1 Nicotiana glauca
AAAACCCTATTCGAGACAGGATCTATTGAACAATAACATAAAATAACTAAGAGCATATGATTTACAGGTAGCTATATTCAGAACTAAGAATACTTAGTTGATTTCAGGCATACACATGTAATAAGCTCAGGTCTTTTCACAAATATGAACACAGAAGAGCAAAGTATAGCACAGAGGTGGATTCAGGGCATTTAATCAATTTTAACATGTACAGAGATTTTTAAACATGCAACAGATCCAGATTTAACAGATAAGAACACAAAAACACTGAACAAGGCAGGTTTCAAGGTACTTAGCTTTAGGGCTTCTTCTTTTCCTTTCTTTTTCCTTTTCTTTCTTTCTTTTCTTCTTTCTTTCTTCTTTCTTTCATTTTCTTTCTTCTTTTCTTGATTTTCAGCGTTTTAGAGACTTGGAGTCTCTTAAATGATGGATCTTTCAATCAAACTCTTGGAAGTCTGCTTTGGTGTGTGAGAGGGGTATTCAGAGACTCAGGGTGAGGTTTTTGAAGGTTTTTGGTTTTGGGTGTTCGCCGGAGTAGGGTTCCGGCGAGATACTTTTTGATATTCGAAGGGTTTGGGTTATATTCGAGGTATGCGACTAGGATGGGGTGAAAGATCGTTTTATATGAATTCATCTTTTTATTCTTATAAATTGATGCTCACTATCTTATTATATCTTTGCAGATTGGGCAAAAGAATACCTTGGTTGGCCGACTTCAAGAAGACATTGTAGCCAATGATACGGAGATCTTTAAGCTGAAGAGGCAGAATAAGGTCGTGACCTCGGAGAGAGACCTTTTGCAGGGAGAGTTGTCCTCAACCCTAGATCTTCTTTGAACTGCTCAAGAGGCGGCAACCGTACTATCTGTGTTCAAGTCTAAGGTCTATGAAAATGCATCTTCATACAAGAGAGATGCTGCCACTGCAAATGATCTAGCCAGAGAGATATCCGAAAAGGCCGAGTAGAAGCTGACTCGGGCCGTTGCTCATGCTTGTTTGCAAGCTAAGAGGCAAGATTTCAAGGAAGCAAGTGCCAAAAGTGTTGATCTCTTTGTTGACATTGAGGAAGCCCGAATCTTGAAGGAAGAATCAGCATTTTCGGCTACTTCGAATAAGGGTTCCGGAAGTGATCTAGATAGTAGTGAACAATAGACTCAAGTTCTCTTATCCTTTTACTTTTTGTGTATGGATTTCTGGGGGTGGCTTTGTAAAGACACATTATGTAAATGTATTTTAAGGAATGCAAAGAGCCCCTTTTGTTTCAAGTCTTCAGATTTTATTTTTTGGTGTTTATGCAAAGCTAGTATTTTGAATTTTAATGTCGGCTCTTTGGAGACCATACTTGGAGTTTTCGAGATCCTCGAGATCGGGCACCATCCCGAGGATAGATTGGCAGCTCTTTTAGAAACATCACTTGTGGTAATAGAGATCCTCGAGATCGAGCACCATCTCGAGACTAGATTGATATGGGGATCTCTATAGCTATCGGTCGTTGTATGACAGTGTCATTCATATGACATGATCGCGAAGTGATCGGGGTGGTCCTACCGGTACACTTCCCAAAAAATGGTACTAACATGGTTAGAATTAATTGGTCTTCAGAATAGGCGAACAGCCGCTGCTTGCTCTATATATGTACTTGTTTTCTTCTTTTTGATGATTCCGCTACTTCGAGCAACTATCCCTTTTATAGAGCTCTGCTTCCTTGTGTCAGTTCTATTATCATTTCAATTTAAAGATTTCACCCAAGTCTTCGTCCTCCATTTCTTATTTTACCATAGTCATGGCTACTACATCCAAATCAGTTCATCAATTAAAGGAGAGCTCATCCCCTGCTTTGCGCTTGGTTGGAGGTACACCACCAGCGTCCGGTAAGCTAACCTCGAGGTGCTTTGTCTAGAGGAGGGACTTTATGATAGAGAGACCTCCCAATGTTAAAGTCCATTGAGAGCATGCATCGAGGTTCGTCTCATGAAGAAGACGATGACCGAGGGTGGATGAGTCGATTTGTCTGAGTGCGGACTGTTGACATTATCCCTGTAGATTTCCTGCCATTTCCTGGGAAATGGAATTTCACACGGAAGTGGTACACTTGTGTTTTTGTCACTTTCGTTCATAGTAGAGGCAGACTCTATAAAGATGTTTTCTTTCCTTTCTGCATCAATCCCTTGGTTGCCATATGAGGCCCCCGATCTGGCGGATTGGACTCGAAAACTGGTAGCTTGCTCGACCTACAATGAGCGTAAGTAGCAAGACGTGTCGAAGGTTAGATAGGAGGCAAAACACCACGGTGAGTACCGTATGATTCTTCTATTTAAGGAATATTTCCCTTTGTGTTTCCTAACTACTTTACTGCAGGTGTTAGAGAATTTTTCGAGATGAGACCGTGCCCCTTTGGAGAGAAGGGAGGATCATCGGCTTTGGGGCTAAAGAGTGATAACAAGTGTAAGGAATCCTCAGAGGGTGAGGAGATTTGTAGTGGAGAAGGGTCTGCCTGGAGGCGAAAAAGAGATGTAACCATTGAGGTAGATCATGTACCTGACGGTAGTTGTACGACCATTGGCGCACCATAAAGGACTGGCCACACATTTATGGCTCAAGCCGAGGAACATCCTGGGGTAGATGAGGCTGCAATACTAGAGATTTTTAGCCTCGGGGGAATGGCTCCTCTTTTTCCACCGTCTTCTTCTCCCGTCGGAGATACTTCGAGGGATACAGATTTTCTACCGCCGTCTTCCTCTCCTGTCGAAGTTAATTCAAGGTATTTTCGAGGCCAAGGGATGCCTAAATCAATCGGGGTCTCAAGCGATCATATTCCTATCGGGAGTTGTTCTACTAGGGCCGACGAGACCAGGCCAGTAGATGTGCGCTCAACTTTTGAAGAGGCTCAACGGCTCTATTCTGTGGTGAGTTTTGGTCGATTGTGTTGGTTTTTCAGTTTTGCACTTTCATTTTCTTACTGAGCTTCTTTTTCATAGGCCTTTGACAAGCTCAAGTCTGAGATTCTCCACCATGAAGTCAGGTTGCGAAAAGCCTTGGACGGGGAGAAATCCCACAAGCTTCTTTATGACAAAAGAGAAAAGGAGTTGGTATACCTGTGGTACCAGGTAAGCCGAAACCAGAACTACGAAAGCTACCTCGAGAGACAGGTAACCTTTGTTTCGAGGGGATACATGTTTCTTCTTCTACCCTCGAAGATTAATACTTTGGTACTTCAGTTGCAGAGAAAAACAGAGGACTTGGAACGCCTTTGGGGCGAAGTTGGTCAGGCTAAGTACGAGTGTAATGAGCTAAAGGCACAGATAGATGTCCAAGTTGCGGCCAAGAAGAATGTTTTGGCCAAGGCTTCTGCCCTCAAGGTGCAACTCCAGAATGCCCATAAAACCACTTGGACCAGACAATCAGGATTTCAAGGCTCAAGTTTCACCTTTTGGAGATGAAGGTCGAGGTCGTGGACACCCGGGTTGAAGCTGAAGAGATTCGAGCTAAGGCTGATAAGAAAGTGGCTGTCTATTTAAAAGACGTTGTAGATGCTCGAGCTAAGTTAAGAGGGGCTTTCGATCGAGAGAGCAAAAGTAATAAATATGCCCGGTGCAGATCCCGGAGGGTAACCCTCGAGAAGATCCATGCTAGGGGCTTCAATCTCTCGGAAGAGATAGCGTAGGCCAAGGCATATGAATACGACACCAAGTTCCTCGTATCCGATATCGAAGATAAGGAGAAAGAGACCGATGGAGCCGCAGTCCCCGAGGGGAAAGTAGACTAGGCTTTTTCTTTCTAATTTTCCATACAGTGTTCTTTAGAGAACTTTATAAATGAAGCCTCATATTATTTCACATATGCTTATAAAAGGAAGTCTTTCGGTTTCAT
Source organism: Nicotiana glauca (assembly GCA_026770625.1). Classification (NCBI taxonomy): domain Eukaryota; kingdom Viridiplantae; phylum Streptophyta; class Magnoliopsida; order Solanales; family Solanaceae; genus Nicotiana; species Nicotiana glauca. The sequence goes on from MU695933.1 coordinate 9,287, forward strand.
TGTTCATGAATTTCCCTTTGCTTGTGTATGTCCTTTTTTGTTTTGAATTTTGACGTTTGTCGATGATTAGCCAGATGAATTTTACTTTGAGGTAAAACCCTTAGGTTTACAAATTGTCCCGGAGGCTTGTTGGGCTGGCCCATAGGCTCTTACGCATTTGCTCGGTACGACCTCTAATATAGGCTGGCGATTAGGCTCTTACATGTAGGGTCGGTACGACCTTTAATATAGGCAGGCACTCAGGCTGTTACGCATTAGGTCGGTACGACCTCTAATATAGGATGGCGATTAGGCTTTTACGTGTTGGGTCGTTATGAACTCTAATATGGATTGGCGCTTAGCCTCTTACATGTTGGGTGGGTTCATCCTCTAATATGGGCTGACGCTTAGGCTCTTACGCATTAGGCCGGTATGACCTCTAATATAGGCTTAATTTTTCCCTCGTTAAATACTTTTTTAAAGTTTTTGTGTCCGCCCGACTCTTTGCCGATTCGATAAGAACCTCGATTATGCGTCGTTATGCAATGATAAATAGTGCCTCGGGAGGTTTCGCTCGATGGCTGAATTATTTCTAAGCATATTGTTTGGAGCTGACATGATCGAAGCTCTTTTACTTGTGCCGAGGGTAGCTTGATTAAATGGTTCTTTTAGAAGTATTTTAGAAGTAATTTGAAGGCCTGTGATTTTATGATGATAGTTGGGCATCCTCGAGTCGCGTTAGATTGGTCAGAGCCTTATGACTGTAGTCATTGTGTTTGGTTGTAGCCTTTTATTCCCTGAGAGAAGTAGCCTTGGGTTTATATCGAGTGTATGCCTTTTTAGACGTCTTACAAGTTCAAATATACAACCTTGACTTTAAGATCGGGATTGTGCATTTTGTAAGGTGTTATAAATTTGAACATGCCTTGCTTGAAGTCTTACAGATAGGTTACTTGGCACAAGTATAATTCATGCCTTGTTCGAGGTCTTATAGATTTGGTTGTGAGCACGTGATTTTTGCCTCGCATGAAAATCTCCTACAAAATTCTTAAAATTAGGATTTTTCTTTTAATTATTTGATGTTTAGGATTTAATTGCATAATTTTTATGTTTATTTGCATTTCTGTGTGCATTTTAATTTAACATAATTCATAAAAAATACAAAAATACACATTGCATTTAGGATTTAACTTTACATATTTTAGATTAATTAGTAATTAGGGTTTTACAAAAATACAAAAATCACAAAAAAAAGATTTATTTGCTTTGTTTAATTTTAGCTTGGAATTTTGTTTAGTTTTCCTTTAAATTGGTATTTAATTAATTGTGTTGCTTATTAATTAGAGCTTAATATAATTGGGAAGGTTAATTTAGTTTTTTTAGAGTTAATTTAGATTTTTAGTTTTAATTTGAAAAGAAAATCAAAAGAAATTGAGTTTTAATAAAATAAACCCAATTTTGGGCTGGCCCAAATCAAAGAACCCATCCAAAACCCCTCTACCCAGCCCAGACCCGCGTCTGACCCGGTCCAGGCTCCCCCGTGACACCAAAACGACCCCGTTTAACCCTGATTTGATCCTAGCCATCGAGGTCAGTTAATCTAATGGCCCAGAAGCTAGGATCATTTGATATAAGAGTTTCCTAACACACCCCCTACCCCCTTCACCTCTTCTCTATTCGAACCCTAGAGACAGCCTTCACCACCTCCGTCGTCTGCCGCCGTCGGAAATCGCCTACGGCGGTGGCGAGTCTCCAATCTCAACCAAATTAACAACACAAGCTCACCTTGACCTTCTCATCTCGCATCCACAATTGTTTTTCCTCAAACACATCCAGAATTCCTCAAATCCTCGTTTAAAAATGCAAACCCTAGCACTGCCACAGTTCGCCGGTGGCGGCGCTGCCTCTGTTCAAGCCCAAATCAACACCCCTTGACCACCATGAACTCCTCATCCCCAATCTCAAACTCTCAACCTTCGAATCTTAGCCAAATCCCTCAAATTTTGAATCTGAGTCCAAACCCTTTCTCTTTTATTATCTTTTTCTGCTTTCCTTGCATTTTTTAGGTTCTATTTTATCATTCTTCTGTTATTTCTTCTCTTTTTATTTCTTGTTATTTTTTTGGTTATCCGAAACTATTTTTCTTGAGCATGTTAGTATTGAGTCAGTAGCATGATTTTAAGTTTGTGTTGAATTTTATCCGAATTCATTTTATTTTTCCTGTTTTTCCTTTTTAGCCCAAAACCTCATGAGTCCTATGACTCAGCTGGTCATTTAGACCAATAAGCTTGGTATGTTGGTTTTAGGTTTGGGTTTGAATTCAATTGGTTTAGGCCCTGAAGATTTGGGGCCCAAGACTTGAAATATACAGACCCATATCAGTTTGTTCTGTGAGGCTCAAGGGGTAAATTCAGGGGAAATTAGGGGTAAATTGGGGAATAGCATTAGAGAATCTTGCAGTAACAGAAATAGGAAGCCCCTAGAAGATTCTAGTTGGGGGTTTTAATTTTAATTTCTTGTTTTGGGTAGTATAACTTGAGTAACAAGTCAGAATTTAGGGATTCCTAAGCAAGAAGCATAAATTAAATAGGGACCTAAGGGGTAAACAAAAACCTGCAGGGCTGCCCTAATTGCTTGCCTATAATGGCAAGCCATTCTTGCCTTGCAATGAGAGGGGTAAGAGTTGAAAATACACAGATTTTAGAGACCTTAGAGATCAGATTATATAGAACTTTGAGAGCTAAAAATACAGAGATATAGGCTGCCAAAATTTGGGAGCTAAAAGTACTATTCTACTAAATTTTTCCTTTTGATTCCTGAAATTTTCAATCTCTGAAATAATTGATGATCTTTGTGAGAGTTTAAAAATGGTTTGAATCTGGGTTTTTGGCTTCTAAATCTCTGCTAGTTGGAGTTGATTTCTAGCTGAAGCTACTGTTCTATTGCTGTTGCTACTTCCTTGCTTCTTTTCCTTTAATTTCCATGTACAAATTTCTGAATCCCTCATAATGTGAAATCTAGTTTGAAGATGAAATGAAGCAGTTTTACATCTTAATATTAGTTTTCTTTATGCTGAAAGTATTTATTTCTCTCATGACTCTATACCTTGTTCATTAGTGATGTAGTTTTTAGTGATTTTTCTCTTCGAGTAGTTGAGATCTCAGGCTGTAACTAATTGTGGACTGTCGAGACTATGAAGTATTTAGATCTTGTTTGTTTGTTTAGCTTTAGTAGTGTAGATTAATTTTGCAATCCATGTTAGCTTGAATGTAGAAGCGACTTGGGAACTAGTAGGTTCTATCATTGTCCAGTGTGTGTAAACTTTTATGTGTCTTCAAGGTGTGCTATCATGTTTAAATATTAATTTTGCTCATTAAGCATGGAAAATCATCGAGAGTTTAGTTTATAATAGTACTAATTCCTTTCAAGTGTCTTCAAGGTTTACTATCATATTTTAAAAGTTAGTTTAAATTTAAAATTTGGAATATTGTGTGGGCCTGAAAGTGATTGCAGGATTAATATGTGTGTTTGTATCAGTGTTAATTCTGTGGCTAAAATGGTTCTGAGTTGAATTGCGATCCATGTTTCGGTGTAGGATTTCAATAGTCTCAGTTTTATGGTCACTCGATTCACAATCTGCAATCTGAAATTCAATTATTCATGCATTGTTCTTTAGTTCTGAACATTTTGCTCCTGCAGTCGGCCTGTTTATCTTACATTTGAAAAGTGAAATTAAAAAGGGATGGCCTGTGAGTTGAGTGGCAGACTCGAGTTAAGGATCTTGCCCTTATTGGGAAGCCATCTATGTTCGAGTTTGGGCTCATCTTCAGGCCCAAGCAATTTTTTAAAAAGAAGTGAATTCGACTGTGTTTGCGTTTAATTTGTGTCAAAGAGTGCAAATCAAAAATTTGAATTCTTAATTAAATTCCATGTTTATGCATTAGTGTCTATTTATGTTTACATCATGGCTTGAGGCACGGACCCGTTAGGATTACAAAAACTGGGCTAAGCGCTGGCCCAGTTAGAACCATTGCCTTAATTTGAGTCTGGGCCAAACTTTAAGCCCAAGCCTACCCGTCCTTTTAAATGAACCTAGGTCATTCCCCTCCTATTGGGCTACTGATTTGTCTATAGTGGGCCTGGTTACTCTTCTGCCTAAAAATCAATTCTTGCCCATATAAACCCTCAATTAATTAAATAGAACTTTAGCCGCGTTTGGTTTTAATTTATTAAGTCCTTTAATTAGAATGGAGGAGAATCATAATAGATAATAACATTCATGACTATATGAGCTTTAGTTAGACATCCTTTTAAAAATGGAATCGAGGTGCGCCACGCCAAATAGAATCACAAATTGCGAGTCCCTCTTTAATTATTTCCTTTAAAATACTTAGAATTCGGGCGTGTCATTTAGCAAATTTTCATGTCACCCCGCAAAGTTAACAAAGCGTTAGTTGCTTTAGGCGCGTCTTTTCATAATATTACCTTCTTAAACTCTGGTGCGCATTTCATGTGACCCAAATCCAAATCCTAAAATGTTGAATAAAATGTGTTCCAGATTGCGGGTGCATTTCATGTGACGCGATCTAGAGACATGTTTTAGACGACGTTTAATTTTCCTTAAAATTAATTAAAGGTAGTAAATAATTTAAAATTGCGCTATAGGTTGAAACATGTATTAAAATCAGGTAATAGGCCAATTGTGATAGTTTAAGCGACCGTGCTAGAACCACGAAATCCTGAGGTGCCTAACACCTTCCCTCGGGTTAACAAAATTCCTTAGTCAGAAATTTTTGGTTCGCAGACTTCAAAAGGGAAGTCGAAACTTTCCTCGATTTGGGATTCAAAATAAACCGGTGACTTGGGACACCAAATAAACCATTCCAAGTGGCGACTCTGAAATCAAATAAATAATCTCATTTCGAATAATGTCACTTAAAGTGGAAAAACTCCCTTATATACCATTCCTTCAGGGTGGTGTGTAAAAAAGGAGGTGTGACAGCTCTGGCGACTCTTCTTATCGGAGCTGTCTGCAATCTTCGGTCCTATGACCCTGCATACTGTGAAATTTGCACACCAAGTTAGTGTTTCTTTGTGATGGATCTAATAGTATGGGTCTTGGCCACCTGGCGTCTCTGATCTTATCTATGGCAGATATGACATCTGAAACATCAATGCTAAAGTTGTACTCAGATAATGGGCGTGCCTCCATTGGTGTTTTGTGTCTGTCGAAGCTGGCTCTGCTCACGAGTCCCTAAGGATTCTGACCTCAATCTTCCCTTCGATCGTTTTGGGGTATGTTACACCTTGGGTAGTTTCTTCGATCTTCAATGTATTGTCGGTACCTTTCCTTGTTTGCCTTGGTTCCTTCGCCAGTAGACTCCTAGGATATATTAAGCTTGAGGGGGCTCCTAGTTGGTCGTCCTCAACCCTAATCTTTGATTGATATCAGTTGTGGACATCCGACCAAGTCAAGGAGGGATATTCAACCAAGTTATGCTTTAGTTGCTTTGAAGCTACCGAGCTTTGTTCATTCAAACCTTAGGTGAAGGCGTGCACTACCCAGTCATCGGAGATTGGTGGTAATGCTATTCGCTCTATTTGGAAGTGATATACAAACTCCCGTAACATCTTGTTTTCTCTTTGTTTGATTTTGAAGAAGATGTGCCTTTATAAAAGAATCTGCCAGCATGGCAAACAAGTCTATTCAATTCGGGGCTAGGTTATGATACCACATCATGGCCCCTTTCGAAAGTGTTTCTCCAAACTTTTTTAGTAGGACAGATTCAATCTAGTTGTCCTTCAGGTCATTACCCTTCACCGCACAAGTCTAAGCGGTGACGGGGTCCGAGGTTGCATTGTACTTCAGAAGATCGGGCATTCTGAATTTCTTTGGGATAGGCTTTGAAGCAGCATTTTGTGGGAATGTCTTTTGTACAAATTTATTTGAATTTACACCCTTCAGGATCGGGGGTGCACCTGGAATTTGGTCGACCCACTTGAATTGTAGGTCTCCACTTTTTTGTCATTGGCTTCTATCTTCTTTTCGTCCGATTCAATCCTCTTTTTGAGGTCCTCGAGCATCTTTATGATAGCGGGGTCGGCTGTTGAAATATTATTGCTTGATCTTTTTGGTACCTATTCGGCTCGAGGGGTCATTTTCGGTGTTGCTGTGCTTGGAGTTTTTGGTCGCTTTGCAGTTGAGCAGTCGCCAGCTGTTGTGCCTGTAACATCTCAAAGATGATGTGAAGGCTAACCTCTTGTTCCTCCCGAGCCGAGGTTATTTGAGCTTCTTGTTGGTTTTCCTTGTGTGGGAGCTTATATCAACGTGTTGGGCGTTGCGTGAGAACATGTCCACGGGAATTGGTTCTGGTGCATGCTCAAGGTTTCGTGGTGGTACGCCGATGCCTGGAACAGCTACACCATTCTCTCCATGGTCCTCAGGACCGTTGTTTTCATGTGCATTCACTAAGTTAGACATTGTGACCTGAAATCAAAGATTCTTAGACAAGAAAAAGTGTGAAGAATAACTAAAATAACTTGTGTTTTTCAGTAAACCAGCACGGAAACAATCACTATTATTTTTAGCCCCACGGTGTGCACTAAACTATTTACCCTGCAAATGGTAATTACTATTAGATTTGATTTTGTGGTTCTAAAAGTATATGATTTATTTTAATGCTAGTCGTTAGGCAATAGATGTTAAGTGTGAGACTAAAAAATAAGATAATAGCTTGAAGATAGTATGCTATGCAAACCGGGTGACCGAGAATCGAGGTCTCGAGCTAGCCTATACTAGGCCTCGAGGTCAAGCTAAAGTGTTAGGCTGTGGAAGGACGATGAAGGACTAACAGTTCTAAGAGAGTTGATGATGGCTCGTTATAATCAATGATGAGTAATAAATGAAGAACAATCAATAAAACGCAATGAATATGAGCAATGTAATAAATGTAAGCAATAAAATCAAAGGAGCATATGTTTAAGTTAGAGAGCAGATAATGTTTTTGTTCTTGCATTGAATATCATGTGTGCAATAAATAACAAGGGTCCCCTTTATATAGGAGGTGGAATTCATGTACTACAAAAATATGCGGTGGTACAACCATTTAATGCCCTGGTACGGACTTATACTAGTTTAGTAGACCTGGTCAGTTCTAACCACGTGCCTTGGGAATTTCTCATTTTTCCATCATAACAATCGATTTGCACTATCCCGAGGTTGAACATAGGGAATCCTCGAGTTCGAACCTCGAACTGTGCCTCGAGCCTTCAGGATGCGGGCTATGGAGTGTCATAATAATCATAAAATTGGACTCTCTGATTTTAGCCGTATACATTAGTCTTATTGAAGAAATTTGGGCAGACCCTAATGAAAGGGGCCTTGACATGGTATTCGCATTTACCCGAGCACTCAATAGATTCCTTTGAGATTCTCGCAAATTTTTTATAAAGGGCTATGCCGGGGCTAGGAAGTTACATGCCCAAAAGGCCGACATATTCATAATTTTGGAAAGAGAGTCTGAATTACTATAGGAGTTTATGACCAGATTCCAGAAGGAAAGGATTCCACTAGCGGTCGTGCTAGACGAATGGGCAGTTGAGGCATTTAATAAAGGGCTGAATCCGAGGATTTTTGATGTTTCCCAAAAATTAAAATAAAGTTTGCTCGACTTCCATACAAAAACATTGGCGGATGTTCATAACCGATACAAGTCGAAGATAAGAATTAAGGATGACTAGCTCAGTTTCCTGGCATCAATCATGGGTCAGGATCGAGAAAAGAATAAGAAAGGGGTGAAGGATGATTTCAATACAGATCAACAGTCTTCTAGAGGATGGTTTTTGCCCTATGAAATAATCGAAGGATGTGGCAGTGATCTCCAGTTGGCAGATAGTTTTGCCACTGTAGGAGAGCGGATCGTGGCCGAAATAACATATCGTTGCAAGACAAGGAGGTATCGGGCCCCCGGGACTCTACCTAACCCAGGTTGTCAGAATATAATTTCAATATTAGCATAGTGGAACTAGTGTCGACTATGAGAAACATTAAGGAAGCACAATTCCCGAGGACGATGAGATCCGACCACGGTCAGAAGGATCCTAATTTATAATGCGAGTACCATGAGACCAACATCCACCGTACTGGGGATTGCCAACATCTGCGGGAGGAGGAGGCAACATTACTGAAAATAACTATCTCAGAGAATTACTAAGTGATCGGGCTGAGAACAACTACAGTCGCAAGATCCTCCTTGTTTGATGATCAACATTATTTTCTTGGGGAACGAGATTAATAATGTAACCTTTTTGGTAGTGAAAAAGATGAAGGTATCAGTAAATTATAGAAAGAGACTCGGGAAGTCATTGAGGATGGCATTACCTTCACGGAGGAAGACGTAGATGGACTCCTACTACGTCACAAAAATGCCATGGCAATTTCTCTTAATGTTTTAGATTTTAAAATTAAACGTGTTTTGGTAAACCCAAGGATTTTGCCAACATTAACCAATGGAGAGTGCTGGAACAAGCCAAGCTAATCGGAAGCATTATTCCAGCCACAAAGCTCTTTGCTGGGTTCAATTTAGCAAGCATAACAACCTAATGGAAAATCATGCTGCCCGTGAATATCAAAGGGGTAATGAAAACGACCTTTTTCAAAGTAGTATATGGCGATATGGGTTATAATATCATTCTTGGAAGACCATGGCTGCACATGATTAGGGCTGAGCCGTCAATATACCATCAACTTCGGAAATTCCCAACTCTAGAGGGAATTAAACACATAAGAGGAGATCAACCGATAACAAGGGAGATGGATGCGATCTCAGTTTCTAGTAGCAAAGGGAAGGATCATGCGACATAGCAAATACAGGAATTGGCGTCTGCTCCCGAGCCGAACGAAGTCAATATGGGAGAGGAGTTGTTAGACGTCTATCAAGTACCAAGATACTTCCAGGTGCCAAAAGAGATGGACACAACCAAATCCACATCAGAATAACTCGAGCAAGTCGCATTTTTCAAGAAATTCTTGGAGAGGAAGTTCCACTTGGGGACAGGACTAAAACCCGAGCTCAAGTTAGGATTTATTGAATTTTTTAAATTTAACGTTGGCTATTTTATGTGGTCGCATGCAGATATGATAGGTATTCCGTCAGAAGCGGCCCGCGCACAAGTTAAGCATGGATCTTAACATCCCTCCGATAAGGCAGATGAAACTCCTTATTGCCGAGGTCATAAATAAATTCGTCAAAGAAGAGGTAACTCTATTGCTTGATATCGGTTTAATTCGGGAGGTAAAGTATCCTGGCTAGCTAACGTAGTAGTAGTGCCAAGAAGAATAACAAATTTTGAATGTGCATAGAATATAAGGATCTAAATAAGGTGTGCCCAAAAGACTCGTTCCCATTGCCAAACATTGATCAAGTATTGATGTGATGGCCGAGCACGAGTTGATGAGTTTCCTTGATGCCTATTCTAGGTACAACCAAATTAAAATAAACCTGGAGGATCAAGAAAAAACTTTGTTCATAACGAACTTTGGCACATATTGTTATAATGTGATGCCATTTGGGCTTAAGAATGCCAGACCACTTATCAGAGGCTTGTGAATAAAATGTTTGAAAAACAAATTGAGAAAAACATGGAAGTTTGCATAGATGATATGTTCGTTATGTCTTTGAAAGCAAGAGATCATCTAAAACACCTGCAATAAATCTTTTACATCCCAAGGAAACACAACATGAAGCTTAACCCCAAAAAGTGTACATTTAGAGTCAGCTTTAGTAAATTTTTAACGTTTCTGGTGCTGCAAAGGGAGATTGAAGTTATTTCTGATAAAATTAAAGCCATAGAGGATACTAAGGGTGGTTAGCTAATCTTTGGATCTATAGGAGTCCTGGTAGCCAGCCTCATGGTACCAGGAGCAGCAATTGGTGCTCGGATGCGAGATTGGCATGCTGCACCATATCAAACTCTCCTAGAGCGCTTGGGCGTCGTCATCAGTTGGTGCTATTAGCTCAGCAGATTTAGCCTTCTGTTGAGTTGATGAAGGTCGTCATCTCCTTTGTAGGGAAGCCCCTTCATCACTAGCTTCACATCGTCATCGATCACCATAGTGGTTGTAGTAAGCTTAGGCACGACGCTCTTTACCCTTTTATTTTTTCCCTCATCCGTACAGGAATGTCGCCTATTTTGCTGCTTGTTCTTCGGCCGAGAACTCAGAAAAAAAGCACCTGTACTAAAAATAGATCTGATGGCACCCGTTCGGGCGAAGGCCTCCTGCAGCAACCTCGCTGTATCTGTGGTATCAGCTAAAATGTTCTCCTTGGGGACAGTAACAGAGCCATGAGCAAGACTTGAATTCAACAGAAATAGAAGTTAGAAAATTTTCTTATAAGTGAAATGAAAAGAAGATAAGTTCGAGAATCAACTTACCACGGCTTTATTCTTCCAACCGTATTTAAGGGCCAGTTCTTTCCATCGACAGGTCTCAAGCATGGTGACATCCAAAATCTTCTAAACCCACTGGTCCAAGCCTTCAACCCTAGGTTGTGTCTAACGAGTTGCTGAAATAGTAAAAAGAGAAGGATCAGTAAAATTATGAAATCATAGAAAAGACAGACATTGAACTTACGTGTACGAGTCCATGACTCGGGGAAAGCCGTAGTTGTGCCCAGGATGATGTCCCTGATGGCAACTATAACAAACTAGTCTATCCATCTGTGGTCGTTGTCATCATCCATACGTGTAAGCAAAGCGTGGTGACCACGCTTGCTGAAGTATTTGGGGAGTAAAGATTTATCACACGTTCTAAGGAGAGGTCTTCCCCTATCTCCTGGCATAGCCTCCGTAAACAAGCTACTGTCTGCCATATAGAGGGTCTTACCTGTGCTAAGCAAACTTGACACCGGTAGCAAAATTCTAAAATTAGGGGATCAAGTCCCCAGATAAATTAGAATGGACCCAAGGTGAAGGGATACATGTAAATGTATGTATAACCCTTCTTGAGAAAAGTTACTCGCTCCACCAAATTAAGAGCGATGATGTTCAAATCATAGAAACCACAGTTTTCCTTCACAGCAGGAATGCTGAAGGACGTATGGAAGAAGGGTACACACCAATAGCCCATGTGCGGGAGTTAGAAGAATGGAACTTCTCATTAAAGTCCTTGGCTGTATTAAGCCTTCTAGGGATAATGATGCTCACCGTAACAGGAGCAGTATCATTAGTGCTTTCCCTGTTCTTTGAAGAGCTGGAGTTCTTGGAAGTGGAGGCCATAGTTAGCAGAAGGAAGTGAGAAATGCTTTGGGGAAGAAGGTTAAAGAAAGATGAAAGCAAGAGAGAGTTAAGCAAGAAAAGTTGAGATGTATTATGAAGTGTTAAAGAAGGAGAATGAGGCTTATAAGTAAAGGAAGAGGCAGTTAAAAACGTATCCATGATTATCTCGAGAACCAGTAAAAATATTGCTGAATCGGGGAATGATGCATGTTCGAGGCATTAAATGCTGAGAGACATGCGTCTAATCAAGTGTCAGAAACTTTTCAGAGGGGGTCAAAAAATTTCCCGCGAAGAAAGGTATCTTCACCAACTTCTTGATGACACAAAGATGTGTCACCGGAAAGCAAAGGGCCTACTGATAGGGTAAAATATTTTTATATTAAATACTCATCTAATAGAGCAACACATGGAACCGTAGACAGATGGAAAACGAGACAGGTGGAAATCAAGTCGGGGAGCAGCAATCTCGGTAACCCCTAAAGGGAATGTTACTCATGAATGTCTGTCATCCCATAGCATTCAATGAAGAATATTCTACAGTATTAAATACATAATCCGTTATAGAGAATATAACATTCGTAGCATGCCATTACACATTCTCCAGTGGCCCTCATAATTATCATTTAAGAGAGGCTTGATCCTAGGACCCTATTCCTTAGGTGCAACTATAAATAGTGAGTTAAAAAACCATTATAGAGGACAAAGTTTCTGACAAAATTATGCTATAAACTGTTCAAAAGCTCAATAACATTTCATTTCTTGCTTATTTATATTGTTATCACTACCTTCAGAAGCTTTGTTCCCGAAATCAGGCCATTCACTGTCTTATCTCGATTTTAACGCTAAGTCTTGTATTTGTATCTACTTTATTTATCATTTTGGGATCAAATCGACTGGTTTGTCTATAAATCACGTATAAATTCAACTTTAACATTTTACGGGTAAACACGAATATCTTTAAAAAAGGAAATGTAGGAAGCGTGAAACCTATCTGCACAATTAGCAGAAGGGACGAATGGAGGACAAAATCACAAAAACAACGACTATGTCTGAATCCCAAACAAGTCGGAGTAGGCAATGAATTCTCAGTAACCATGTTTTCTTCATTTAAGCTCAACTAATTTCATCATTTTATCAAGTAAAATAAAAAAGAATTAGTTTCAAGCACTAGTTGTTAGTCTTTATAAGACCACCCTCCTACAGCTACTGCAGTATGCAGCCATGCAGAAAGCTATATGTCTCAAATCTAATACAGGCCTCAAAGAGGAGAATGGCGATTCATCATCTCAACCAAGCCCCAAACATGGTTTTAAATTGTAATACTCCCTCCATTTTAATTTAGGTGAACCTATTTGATATAGAGTTTAAGAAAAGAAGAGAAGACTTTTGAACTTGTGTAAAATGAGGCATATTTATTTTATGTGACTATAAATTATTGCATAAAGGTAAATTGAATATAATTTTTAAAAAAGAAATTGAAAAAATAATTAAAATGTCCGCGGAGTGTCACTTCTTTTTGGGCAGCAGGAGCTAAAAAGTGTCTCCAGTATACTCAATTTAACTGTCATTAGCAATTTATTTTTTTTAACTTTGTCCTAAATAATCCATGCAATCCATGGACGAAAGACGCTAAAGAAAGTGATTGAGAAGAGTAAAGACATTACAAGTACATAAGAAACCAACTCAAACAAACTATTGTAGTATGCAATAATCCAAAATTTAAAAGGATGTGACAGGAGTGATAACCACCACACAACTCTCCAAACTAGTCCCCAACAAAGGTAGAATGATCCTTCTTAGAATTTTCAGAAGTAAGTGTCACGGACAATTCGATTTCTTCAGATCCAATGTTAATGACCTCATTTAACCAATAAATCAGAGAAGTTCTTCTTGATGGTAAGCCAGGGGGAATTGAGTCAAGGGACAATGCTGTTTTTCTCTGACGGAGGAAGGACAACGACAAAGACGATACGAACAATGTTAATGAACTTTCTTACCTATGAGGAGCCACTACCAAGAAGCAACCCTGATTTTTTTTAGCGCTAGGAAGAGAGCCAAAAATCACATAGCTCCTTAAAGAAAAGAACTTTATTCATATTCCTTGTTATACAACAGTTTAACTTGGTTAATCTAGGAAGCTCGCATGCCCAGGGATCTGGTTCAGCAAACTATTAGAAGAATAAACAACTAAGTGTTGAAATGTGAAACATAATAAACTTGTTTCCATTAGTTCACATTAGTTTACATTTGTCTACATGTGTCTACATGAGTTCATGAACTAGACA
>MU695933.1:26073-67352 GCA_026770625.1 Nicotiana glauca
TAGGCTAGATGCATGAAAGAGTTCTCCTATAAATAGCTATGTAATCTAGCCATTTGATGTAAGCCAAGTTGAATAAAAATCCTCCTTTCCTCCATTTTTCTTCTTTGTGAGTTTTGAATGTTCTTTTGTGTTGTCTTGCTCTCCCAAAATTTCTAACACTAAGCAATTATGTCCTAAAAGATAGTTGCAATAACCCCAAAGCTAGTTGAGCCTCCACAGATTATTTTTATCAAACTATGTGACATGGAGAAATATTTACATCCAGTAAAAATAATTGAAACTTGTGCAAGTTGTAGGTCTAAAAGAAGCACAAAATATCAAAATACGTAGAGCATAGATGACTTGCTTACCAACAAAAAAATATTTTTTATCCTAAAAATTTGAAGAAAAGTTTAGTAATTTGATTGAAACTAAATTATGTTTAATCAATAATTTTGAAGAAAAATATTTAAGCAAGTTCCATCGTGTAACTTCGATCTTATTTATAGTTTAAAATAAAAGAAATCTCAATTAAAGTACTCAACAGGAAACCTCTGATTTCATATATTGTTGTTTACCATGAAATCTTGGAGAATTAATTAGGTTGGAGGCATCAAGGAGAGAAAAAGAAAGGAAAAATAATAAGGGCAAAACAAAAAAGAATAAAACGGATACAACAAAAAGAAAGAAGAGCTACAAAGGGCAAACTAAATACTTACTGTTTTCAGTTGTAGCTATGGGCCTTGAACCAAGGCACAATACCAAAATATGAGCATGGGTGTCATCTGCACCATATAGCAAAACTTATGAGAAGTCATACAGAATATTCACTAATACTAGCAAGGAGGATTGGGGCACGTGCCAAAACACTCATTCTGAAGTAATAATACTAGCATGGAGGATTGGGGTTCTGCTTTTTATAATAACAACAACTCAGTAGAATGTATGCGGATCTTGTCCCTACCCTAGAGGGATAGAGAGAATATTTTCAGAAGACCCTCAGCTAAAAAAAATGAAAAGAGACAATAGATATGTAATAACAATAGAAACCAGAAAAATAATATCAACATCGTAAGAGACAGCAAATAAATGGAAGAGCAATAACACAATAACGAAGAAAAAAAGTGTGAACACAACATAAACCGCTAGCAGTCCTAGAAATAGGATGATGTCATGAGTAACGGATAATTTCGGGCGGAGCTACGAATTCGAATTTGAATGTTGCGAATATCCGATATAAATGATTAGGCAGTTACGGAACAAAGAGTAATCAATTAACGGTCGTTGGTTACGTTTGAGATAGTCAAAGGTTGTGAACATTGTGAACGAAAATCGGAGCAAGAATTGCTCCCGTTTGTAGAACGGTTACCTTCCGAGTCACCTGAAAAACTCAAGACATGATGCACGCGAATATATAGGATTATTAAAAAAATTTAACATGATGCACATTTTCTTCGGACCATGAGAGTTGTTTTTGGATGATGAGGATGATATCCTTTGACCATGACGTCCTGGTCCATGAAACGTATGATAAGGGATTTGCAGGCCATGAAATAGTATCCTCGGGCCATGAGGATGGTGCCTCTGGACTATGACGCCTTTAAATAATGATGTGCGGTTTTGAGAGATCCTGAAGCCATGGTATGGTGTCTTCAGGCTATGAGGATAATGCCTTCAGACTATGGCACCTTTAGATAATGTGGTGATGTTTCAGCCCAGGAAATGCAAAGATGCAGTAATATTGATCGTTTGATAGAGGGAATAGTTGATACTTAGTTGTATGCGAGAACGAGACATGGCATCGCTTAGCTATGTATGTGATGAGGATAGCGCTTATTCCTATGCAGAGGAAGGCATCATTTAGCCCTATGCAATAATTGAGGCAATGCTTAGCCTAATGCAGTGTAATGGAGACAGTGTTTAGTATCATGCAAAGGAACGCAATGCTTAGTGTCACGCCTCCTTTTTACACACCTATCCCGTAGGATAGTATAAGGGAGTTTTTTCAATTTAAGTGACAATATTTAAAATGGGATTATTTAATGATCAGAGTTGCCATTTGGGATAGGTTTGGTTTCTGGTGTCCCAAGTCACCGGTTTATCTTGAATCCCAAATCAAGGAAGTTTTCGACTTTCCCAAGTGAAGTCTGTGAACTAGAAATTCTAACTAAGGAATTCTGTTAACCCGGGGGAAGGTGTTAGGCACCCCCGAATTACGTGGTTCTAGCACAGTCGCTTAAACCATTACAATTGGCCTATTACCTGATTTTAGTACATGTTCAACCTATAGTACAATTTTAAATTATTTACCTTTTTTAATTAATTTATAAGGAATATTGAACGTCGTTTAAAACGTTTCTTTGGATCCCGTTACATGAAATGCACCCGTAACCCGAAATATATTTTATTCAATGTTTTAGAATTTGATTTGGGTCACATGAAATGCATACCCGAGTTTAAGAAGATAATATTATTAAAGGACGCGCCTAAAGCAACTAACGCGTTGTTAACTTTGCGAGGGCCATGCAAATTCGCTAAATAGCACGCCACGATTTCTAAGGAGTTAGTATTAATTACATGAGGGCCATAGATTATGGGATTCATTTGTGGATGACACGCCTCAATTTATTTCAAAAGATTGTACACAACTAAAGCAAACTACAAATATTCATAATTATTTTTCTAAGTTTCGGATTATAGGCTTAGAGGACTCATTCTTAGATTTCGTAGCTCAAGATATTGGTTTTGGCCTTGCACCAAAGCTCACACCCCTACCAAATGATGCAGTTCTAATATGTAGTAACTTGTAGCACACAGGAAAATGGCAATAAATATATATAGTACATTAGAGTAGATGTTTAGCGAATTGCAATTTTGTACTGCTTCTCGAGCAACACCATTTTCTGATGAACACACAAAAAGGCAACAAATAGGATAGCAAATACAACTATTGTAACTAAAATATAACCATATATATAAAGTGCAGTATTTATGTGCATTATAAGAACAATCAAAGGAAGATAGCATAACTATGTGTTGACCATATAGGATTATTTTCTCACACCGCATCCAACTACCATCGATTAGGCATAGATACGTTTGGACAATGTAGAGAAAGCACTAGGGAGTAATATGAATTGAACTATAGTGAAGAGATTAAAGTTATGAATTAACTTTCTCATATTACTAAAGCTCTCATAAAAGTTGCACTTAAAATTATATCCTTGTTGATCCACTTCACGATGCACTAAATGGGGCCCAAAATTAGAAGTCCACCACAGTATATTTTAGTGCAATAAACATCCTACAAGATACTAACTTAACAAAATGATTTTAATGGTGCCTAGAATTTGTACAAAAGTAGCAGTATAGATTACGAAGGCCAATTACTGAAGATCTTCATTTCATGAGCAATCAGTAAACCCATCCAACATACATTTGAAAGCTTAAACATGCAAAGCTATTCATTAACTAGACAAACAATAAAACAACAAAGCATGAGCTATTCAATGGATTAAATACACATAATGAAATTGAAGTGCACCTTTGAGAATTTTCTTTTCAAAATTGATTCAAAACCTTCAGCAACGTACAAAATGCAGAGGAAAACAAAACTCGACAAAGCATCGAGAATAGCAATAGCAGAGCGGAGCAACAGCATAGGCAGCCCGAAAATCAGATTTTTCGACCAGAAATTGTCACTGACAATTTGCAGCTTCAAATAATTGAAGTTGATCTGGTGTAGTAGCATGATACTGTAAACCATTCTCATCCACGAAAATAGGAAGTGGAGTGTTAGTGTTGCTGCCTCTATACATTTTTCGAAGCAAGATTTACTTAGAGATTGAGCGAGTTCAACAAAATAATTAAAAAGAGAGCTAGGAGAAAGCTATTAGGTTGAGCTTATTCAATAAAAATAATCCATCTTCATCACGGGGAGAAAATGAAAGTTTTTTGAACATGAGTGATAGAGATATGGGTAATCTGGTTGTTCTTCAGCAAAAACAATCAGTGGGGGGTGCACCATTGCTATCTCTATTTTTTGGAGGAGATCGGATCTGATTTTTGGTTTCCAAATTATCCTTTTATAGGTAGGGGTAGGGCAAAGGGTAATGGGTATTTGGGTAGGGAGATTGGGCTTGGGTTGGACAGATTTTGATGCCATTTATTTGAGCTGATTTTATCTTTAAAAATGGCCCAAGTTCCGAATTTAAACCCAATTAAATAAACTCCTTATTTCCTTTTCTTTTTTCTTTTTTTAATTAGAAATCCTAGAAATTAAAATCTTGGATTATCTAATAATATAAAATTAAACTAATTAACTAATTATAAAAAATTATAAAAATTACTTAATCCTAAATTAAAAGAGAAAAAATTAATAAAAGGAAAAAGTATAAAAATGAGGCATTTTTTGTGATTTTTTTAATTTTTTATAAATAAATAATTATTGGTTAATTCTAAAAAATATAAAAACAAATCCTAATTGCAGTGCATAATATTTTTGATATTTTTTATGATTTAAACAAAACTAAACCTGCAAGAAAAATGCAACCAATTAGTAAAATCTATAAGAATTCCTTAAAAAAACAATTATATATAAAAAATCTATCTTCTTGGATTTTATAGGAGTATTTCATATAGGGCAAAAATCACGTGCTGACAGCTACTCCTCTTTGCTCGGAAACATGAAGAGTTTTCGGGCAAAGATAAAGTGAGCAACATGAGGGATTTTTGCCCTTCTGAAACTCCATGAGAAGCATTTTTTAAAAAAGTTTGACCGAGCCTTGCTTCAGAGGTTGCCTACATATCCTTGGCTATTAAGAAATCAGGTCAGTGTAGTTGTGGAAGTTTTGGTAGCTGGGACTACCGGGAGCTGTGATTTCACTGCTGATGCTGCTGCTACTGCTTGCTGACCTCCTTATTACACCGAAAAGGAAATTCAAAGCTAAGCTAGCTATGCCTATCAACTACGAGTTACAAGATTCCTATCGATAAAATCTCTTGAAGCTAGATCTTGAGTCTTAGTTGATTTTGCTGTGGACTCCGATCTCAATTTTGATGCTCATCAGTTGTAGGTGCTGGTTCTTTCTTCAGCATTTGGATCAAAGTGGGACATGCGAAGCTTGTGACTTCAATTAAATTTTTGAGTAGTCCTCATCTTTGTTTGTTTTAGCACTTTGAATTTACTTCTTTTTTGTTCTTTTCTTCTTTTCCTTTATTCTGGATTGAGACTCATTCTTTTGATCATCTCGAATCCTATGCCTCGAGGTCAAACCTACTTAGACATCAAAACAAATAAATGAATGGAATTTTTCTGCCCCAGTTTTTACTAGGAAAATTTCGTGAGTTATTTGTGACAAAAGTCTAAACTTTTTTTTTTCGAAAGCAAACAAAATAAGGATTGCATCTATCTAGAATGGAAAAGATCAGGGGATGGAGCCCTTTATCTAAAAATGTCAACTCAGGGATTGGAGCCCTAATATTGGTGAAAAGGCGACTAGGGAATGAAGGCCCTATGTCTAAAAAACTCAACTCAGGGATTGGAGCCCTAATGTTGGCAAAAGGCGACTAGGGAACGGAGGCCCTATGTTTAAAAAGGCTCAACTCAGGGATTGGAGCCCTAATGTTGGCAAAAGGCGACTAGGGAATGGAGGCCCTATGTCTAAAAAGGCACAACTCAGGGATTGGAGCCCTAATGTTGGCAAAAGGCGACTAGGGAATGGAGGCCATATGTCTAAAAAAAGACACAACTCAGGGATTGGAGCCCTAATGTTGGCAAAAGGCGACTAGAGAATGGAGGCCCTATGTCTAAAAGGCACAACTCAGAGATTGGAGCCCTAACGTTGGCAAAAGGCGACTGGGGAATGGAGGCCCTATGTCTAAAAAGGCTCAACTCAGGGATTGGAGCCCTAATATTGGCAAAAGGCGACTGGGGAATGGAGGCCCTATGTCTAAAAAGGCACAACTCAGGGATTAGAGCCCTAATGTTGGCAAAAGACGACTAGGGAATGGAGGCCCTATGTCTAAAAAAGACACAACTCAGGGATTGGAGCCCTAATGTTTAAAAAGGCGACTAGGGAATGGAGGCCCTATGTCTAAAAAGGCACAACTCAGGGATTGGAGCCCTAATGTTGGCAGAAGGTGACTAGGGAATGGAGGCCCTATGTCTAAAAAAGACACAACTCAAGGATTGGAGCAGTAATGTTGGCACAAGGCGACTAGAGAATGGAGGCCCTATGTCTAAAAGGCACAACTCAAGGATTGGAGCCCTAATGTTGGCAAAAGGCGACTAGGGAATGGAGGCCCTATGTCTAAAAGGCACAACTCAAGGATTGGAGCCCTAATGTTGGCAAAAGGCGACTAGGGAATGGAGGCCCTATGTCTCAAAAAGGCACAACTCAGGGATTGGAGCCTTAATATTGGCAAAAATCGACTAGGGAATGGAGGCCCTATGTCTAAAAGTCTCAACTCAGGGATTGGAGCCTTAATATTGGCAAAAGGCGACTAGGGAATAGAGGCCCTATGTCTAAAAGGCACAACTCAGGAATTAGAGCCCTAATGTTGGCAAAAGGGCGACTAGGGAATGGAGGCCCTACGTCTAAAAAGGAACAACTCAGGGATTGGAGCCCTAATATTGGCAAAAGGCGACTAGGGAATGAAGGCCCTATGTCTAAAAAGGCATAACTCAGGGATTGGAGCCCTAATATTGGCAAAAGGCGACTAGGGAATGGAGACCCTATGTCTAGAAAGGCACAACTCAGGGATTGTAGCCCTAATGTTGGCAAAAGGCGACTAGGTAATGGAGGCCCTATTTCTAGAAGGCACCAATCCCCCCTAATTTTTGAAAAAGGCGACTAGGGAATGGAGGCTCTGTGTCTAAAAAGGCACAACTCATGGATTGGAGCCCTAATGTTGGCAAAGGCGACTAAGGAGTGGAGGCCCTATGCCTAAAAAGCTCAACTCAGGGATTGGAGCCATAATGTTGGAAAAAGGCAACTAGGGAATGGAGGCACTATGTCTAAAGAGGCAAAACTTAGGAATTAGAGCCCTAATGTTGGCAAAAGGATAAAAGATTGATATTGGGGATTCCAAACTATCATTTTTTTTTTAATTTTCTTCTTATTTCTCCTTTTTTTTTCAATTTTCATTTCTTTTCTTTTTTTTTTTAGTAAAAATGCAGGAAAGAATTTGGAGGAAATTTCCTTTTGGGTTGATTCCTTGCTGCAAAGCTGTTTCTAGCACTTGCGCATTTCTTTTCCTCTTTGGTTGCACCTGCTTCTTGCACGGTTGCTTGGATTGCACCTGTTTCAATTTTTCAAACAAAGAACAATTGCTAGTTTAAAACTGTGGTTGGTTTTGTGGCCTTGATTAGTTTTAATCACTCGATCCTGGCCCAGCTTCTTTGATGAAGATTTCAACTGCAACTATTTGGTCCCTAAGGATTGATTCATTTCAGGCCCTGGAGAACCTATAATTTTTCCAGACTTTGCCATGATGGTTGGTCGGTGGAACTCAACTTTCAACTTTATTTCACCTTCGTAGGCCTTTCCTTTCTGATTCTCTTTTTTCTTGTTCTTTTCTTCGGAACATTGGGGAACTTTTGTCTCCTCAAACTTTGCTGCAACGGCTAGTCGCGTGGGAATTAACCCCTTCCAACTTTATTTTGCCTTTGTAGGCCTTTCTTTTCTGGATTCTTTCTTCCGACTTCAATTTCAGAGCATTTGGGCATCTTGGCTTCTCAAAACTTTGCCGAGACGGTTAGCCACATGGGACTCATCGTTTTCAAATTCAACTGCCTTATAGGCGTTTCAATTTGATTTTCTCCCTCCAAGAGTTTTGATTTCGAAGCATTGGCCGCCATGGCTAGTCGGGGTCGACTTGATGCCTGTGACGAGGCTAAGTACTTTTTTGCACATTTGCTCGTGTCAAACAAAAAACCTGTAAATCAGTCTTGCCATCCCTTCTTTGTCTCAGTTCTAAAATAGAGTTAGACCGAAAGGGATTCAAAGAAAGATAAATAATGGACAAGATAATGAATTTAAATGAGAGGTATCCCTTTCGAGGAGAGGAAAGAAGGACTTATCTGGAGTACAAACAGACTTCAATGAACATGACATGCCTTTTGGACTGGATGCCTGATCTGTGTAAATCGTCCGACTCTTAGAAATTCATCACAAATTTGCCTTGAAATCGAGAACCTTGCCAGGACTCTGTCGATGACGATGGTTGTGAGTATCCTCTTTTCGATCGGGGATGCCCTTTGCGAGTGTTCAACGAGCTGACCTCTCTCATTTCTCTTCTCACCATCGCATTATAGTGCTCTTTGCGAATTTTCACTAACAAGACTCTCTCATTTTTCATTTCTCTACTTACCATCGCCTTATGGTGCCCGTGTAGGTTTTCACCAATAAGACTCTCATTTTATTTCTCTCATTTTTATTGCATCATATCCAAGTAGCCGTATTCTCTGATCCTTGAACACTCTCACCGATTGATCGGAAGGACTTGAAAGGATTTGGGTAAAAATAATTTTGATCGAATTACAACTTTGGAACCATTCAGGCGGGATCATCATCGGACCATTATAACACTTACCCCAGTTTCACTTTTGGGAAATTTGAATTTTTATTTTGGTGTGACTGAACCCCAGAGAGGCTGCCTACGTATCCTTTCGAAATCAAGTCGAACGTAGTTTAGGAAAACTTTGTTTTTGGATTTTCTTTTGTTTTTCTGCTTTTTTTGTTTTCTTTCTTTTTCCTTTCCTTTTCCTCTCTTTTTTGTTTTTTTTGTCT
Organism: Nicotiana glauca; assembly: GCA_026770625.1. Taxonomy (NCBI): domain Eukaryota; kingdom Viridiplantae; phylum Streptophyta; class Magnoliopsida; order Solanales; family Solanaceae; genus Nicotiana; species Nicotiana glauca. The sequence goes on from MU695933.1 coordinate 34,845, forward strand.
TTTGTCGTTTCTTCCTTCTTTGTATCTTTCTTTTTCTTCTCCTTTTCATTTTTCCTTTTTTTTATTCTTTATTTAATTTTTTAATTTTTTTAATAACACTTTTAGGTTCCAAAGAGGGCAATCAAAGAAGAGTAACCGGCTCAAAGGGTTTGCAACGGGTTGAATATTTGGATAGTAGAAAGAAAGCCTTCTTCATCCCAACCAGAGAATATTAGAACTATATGGAGGATCCAACATAGTACATTTTCACTACATTTGTATTGACAGTTATTTCAGTGACATTTCCTTTGATGTGTCCCAAGTACAACACACTCTTTTGGCAGTACTCTTGTTGCAATGTATGGAACTTTCCACTCTGGAACCAATTTTCATTTAGCTGTTCCAACTCTTGTTTTATTTCCTTAGACTTTATCCTCATTGAGATCTAATCCTTGATTCATTTTTTTGGTACATAGAACCCATTACCAATGTTGAACTTAGCATTCCATATTAGTATCACAAAATGAGTACTAATAATTCTTAATACATTAATCTTGAACGCTAGTCATTGAATGTGAATTAAACGAACTATTTTTTATTGTTGATATGACTCTCCTTTCCTTGATCTTGTGATGCTGTTATTTGTGCTAATGTTTCCAAAGTCACAATAACGTAAAGTCCCTGCTCTTCCATGTAATCCAGTATCGAATGTTGAACATCCTTTAAGCCCACTGCTTTGTTTTGTTGTATTCCTGCCTCGTGTGCATTCCATCCCTTTTCTGTTAGTTTCAGTTGTCTCCAAAGTTGTGAATTCACATTACAAGATTGCAATATGATGTAATTCCATAACGTGACATGTTTTGCTATTTTAGATAGCCAAAATTCCTTCCATCCCATTAAATGTACCCAAAGACTGCGCTTGTGTTGCTTGGATATTTCCAAATGTAACAGTCAGGCTTGATGCCTCCAAGAGTTTCGATTGTTAGCTTTGACATTGTTAATGTTTCCTGTTAGCGTCCTTTTCTCCTTACACTCTATAGCTTCCCAATGCAGTAGGCGTGCATAATGTCCATTGAAACTGGTGCTCATTAAACAAATACAAAGCTGCTGTTGAATTGTTTTTATGTCCAGCTTTTCCTCGAAGTCTTGCAATCTCCACCATGCTGGTTGTAAAACCAATGCATATTGTGGCCAGTTGTGCATAAAGAAGTAATATCCCAAATCGATGCAATGTTGTTCCATTAATTTGATGTGGATCAGTGTATTTATTCCGTAAATTTCATCTTGAAAGCTCAGCCCAATGGTTACGAATGCATTTGTTCTGACTTGCCTCAAGGATCTGCTACTGACAGCGAATCTTGACTTATACTTAACCTTTCTTGGTTTTATGCTATTGCCCATATTTGAATTCCTTTCGGTGGATTGAACCACCAACTGAAATATCATCCAAAAATAGGGAATATGTATACACATATCACTGCATTCAAAAACAAAAGGTTAGTAATAAAGTATCTCAGCACATTCTCCTCCAACATTATTTGAGCATGATGAGTAGATGCTTAATCTCCTGAATAATCCTTCTCGTTTCCTTCTTCTACTTCTTCCATTTTTAGTTCCTTGCGACTCTTACTCTTATGTAAGGGCATTGCATTTTATCGCTATTCACCAACCTCCTGCCATGAGCATCTAGATCTTCAAAATTAAGACATTCCATAAGACCAAAATCTAGTGTGTAATTTGCAATGTAATCAGCCAGATTGTTGCCTTCCCTCAGGGTGTGAGATACTGCAATATTGCATTGATTCATCATTTGCTTGATCTCTTCTACCAGTATAGAAATAGCCCATGGAGGTTTCCACTCTCCAGTTATTACCTTTTTAATCAGCATAGAGTCTATATGCAGTTCAATTAGCACATAGCCATGTACCACACAGTATTTTATTGCTTCATGGACTGCTCTTGCTTCAGCTACTGTGTTTGATCCTTCTTCTATATCTTTTCCATATGCATATACTACATCTCCCTCATCATTTCGCAAAGTGACACCAAATGAGCTTCTACCAGGATTGCCTCTAGTTGTCCTGTCTATATTCACTTTAATTCATCCTTGCCTTGGAAACTCCCACAGCACCTTTGTATATTTCAGATTAGGCGTATACTGTTTCATTAGTGTGAGCATTTCTGGCCATCTCCGAGGAATGTTCTGCATGCCTGGCTTTCTAACTTTAATGAGCGACTGTATGGTGGTAGAAATCTGGTAGATAACTCTGCTAATAGTGACTGCATCTCCATGTTTTTGATTGTTTCTTCTCTTCCGCAATTCCCACACAATTACAGATGGTAAGGCTTGTATGATTGGCTTTAATCGATGCACAACATCTGTAGTCCAACTTCTTACGATTGTTTGATGGAAATTAATCCCTGATGTGTTAAGTCCTGCATGTCCTAGGAAATATTTCCACACTCTAGAAGCTGCACTTGAGGTGTAAAATAAGTGTTGCATTGTTTCTCCCTTTGGATCATCATAACACCAGCATTTAGTTGCCATTTACTATCCCGGTCGTTTGAGAAAATCATCGAAAGGCAATTTGTTCCTCCGGACTTTCCACATTAAAAAAGCAATCTTGAATGGTAACCCTTTCACCCATATATTTCTGTACGCATTGCAAGGCTCATTCCTCCTTCTCAACTAGTCCTAAGCGGATTTCACAGAGAATTCACCCTTAGTTTCTAGCATCCAGGCTGGTTTGTCAATTATATCATTTGACAGTAGTGGCTGTATGTTATCCAAGATATTTTTGAGGTCTGGCAGCTTTCAAGATCCGAGCATGAAGCCCGCAAGCATGTCATGTTATTAAAATCTGCATTTAACAGAAATGAAAAGAGAATAAGAAAAATGACAAGATTAAGAAAAGAGACATTCTTGGACAATGAAATATTAATTTCATTTGATTTCTTTTTTATTTTTTTGATTTTTGAATTTTTTTTTTGGTCGATTTTTTTTTCCAGCTTTTGAAGATAGAAGGGTTTATATCGGAAAGTAAGACAATAAAGTAAAACATCCAGATCTCACCATGAGATAATCCGAACGCAGAAAGGATAGTAAGACTGGCTACTGAGACTCTAGTCTGATGGGAACTTTCATGCTTGGCGATCATTTTGTGGTTTTCCTTCTGTCTCAGCAATGGATGCAATGGCCTTCAGTGCCGGATCAAATTCCTCATCTTTGCAAATCATTCCGACTATTGGCCCGATGTAGTGGGCGAGCAACAGATTGTTCATCACATCAGGAGCTTCTTCATCCCGAAAAACAATTCTTTCAGCTTCAATCACATCTTCAACTGCCCTTTGAGGGTCCAACAGTCCTCTGTATTGTGTCCCACAGCTCCAGAGTGGTATTCACAGATAGCATCAGCTCGGTGCGAGGGGGACTCAAGGCCACTGGCTGCAATAGATTTAGCCTGATTAGCTTTTGGAACAAGCTTGAATATGATTCACCGATAGGGGTGAACTGATTCTTTCTGAAAGGCTCTCTTGGGAGAGGATCGTATTGGAGAACATTTTGTTAAGGATTATATGGAGCTTGGTAACGATGGGCATTTCTGGGAAGTGGAGCTCGGTTTTGTGTATAATATTGTGGCCGCGGGTAAAGTTGCATTTTCATCACCGCATGGGAAGGCGGTTCCACAGCATAAGCAACATCTTGAAGGGGATAATATTATGGTGGGACGATAGGAGGCACATATGATTGGTTGAATGACCTGTGGGCCCCCCTCGAGCTTGAAACCATCATGACTCCCTCTTCATTCCAATCTCTATTTATCAAACTCTCCGAACTATTATGACCAGACTGTGATGTGGCCTTAAAATCAACATGACTCAAGATTTGACCTGTTTCTAAAACGTTTTCAACCATTTCCCCGATTTTGATAACCTCAGCAAATGGCTTACCCACAACAGATATTATGTTTTGGAAGTAGTCAACATCTTGGGCCTGCAGAAAGACAGTGACCATTTTAATTTTATCCATTGGAGGCTTTACCGTGGCAGCTTGCTCGCGCCATTTGACAGCATATTCGTAGAAGCTTTCCGCGGTTTTCCTTTTCAAACTGGACAAAGTGTTCCTATCGGGGGCGATGTCCACATTATACTGGAACTAGCGGACAAAATCTCGAGCCATATCATCCCACACGTGCCAATGAGCAATTTCCTGATCCATATACCACTCAGAAGCGATTCTGGTGAGGCTTTCCCCAAAATAGGCCATAAGTAGCTCCTCTTTTCCACCAATACCCCTCAGCTGGTTACAGTATCATTTCAGATGGGCGACCGGGTCTCCATGCCCGTCGTACTTTTTGAATTTTGGCATCTTGAAGCCAACTGGAAAGTGAACATGGGGAAACATACAGAGGTCAGAGTATGAGACACTTTTTTTGCCACTCAGACCTTGTATGTTTTTCAAGCTTTGTTCCAGGCTCTTCATCTTCCAAGCAATTTCCTCTAGCTCGGGGTTTTTAACAGCCTTTTCTTGCTCCCCTGAGAGATCATACTGCGGAAGTTTAGTGAAAGAGCACGAGGTCACATATGTTATATCTGATTGAAGCTGTGGACCCTGAAAGGTGAACATTAGAGGTTGTGCCCTTGAAGCCAGTGTCTGGGGGCGAACCACAGAAGGCATACTAGGATCATTGGAGGGCATTGGAGGGTGCCTGCAGGGGATGAGCTGGTTGGGCATAGAGGCATTAGTAACCTCTCCTGACTTGGGGATCAATTCAGGGAACCCAGGGATTGCACTTGGTGGTTCCCTACCATTAGACTAGGCGTCCCACATTTCCCATATGCGGAGGCGCAACATCTTATTCTCTTCAACAACTGCTGATTCTAGCTGCAGAATAGCCGATGCTGGGTTATCCTCAGGACCTATGATTGGTAGGTTGCTTGCAGGGGCCATCTGTGCCTTTGGATCTTGTAAAGGAGGGGAGGCTAGACTACCAACAAAATCAACCACCAAAATCAGGCTAATTTGCACATCCAACAACCTTGTTAGTTTTGAAATATTTAACATATAGGAAATCGTACGTTGGGATGCAATTCACTTAAACAGTTGCACGTTTCTACCATGTGTTTGAACGGTTGCATGTTTCATCCCGGCCTTAACCAACTTTTCAGTATGGACCTCTTTTTTTCATCTTTGTTTCTCTCTAATCACTCTTGATTTTTGTTTTGTTTTTGCCGCTCTTTTATTTTTGGCACTCAATTTTTCTCTTTTGTTTGTCACTCTTTTTTTTTTCTTGTTGCCCCCTTTTCTCCTTTTTTTTTTTGCACTATTTTTTCTTTTCTCTTTTTCACTCAATTTTCTTTCTCTTCTTTTTCAAGTTTATTTTTTCACTCAATTTATTTTGCGGCTATGATCGAATCCGATAGGGATTGCCTACTTATCATGATCCCGCATGAATTAGATCTTGCGTAGTTCGGGAAAATTGAGAATAGAGTAAATGAACTAACTCTTTTTTTTAGAATTTTTTGAAAAAAATGCTTTAAAAGAAGAAAGAAAATATTTTTGATTTTTTTTTGAATGAAAGACTTCTAAAAAAATTCAATTGCTTTTGATTTGAACTTTGAGAATTTTAGAAGTAAAAAGAAAATATTTTTGTTTGAATTTTCATTTATTTTCTCTTTTTCTAAATAAGGAAGAAAATATTTTTTGGATTTTGGATATTGCCTCTTAATTTTCGAAAGAGGGACTTTTTTTTTAAAGAAAAATATTTTGAATTTCTAAGCTTTTTTATTTATTTAAAAAAGTACTTCTAAAGAAAAGCAAAAATATTTTTGAACTTCAATTTTTAAAACTTTTTTTTTTGGCTGACACTTACAAAAGAAATACTTTTAAAGAAAGAAGAGAATATTTCCCCTTTTTTTGGTTTTTTTTTTAAAAAAAAATTGGAAAAATACTTCAAAATAAAGGAAACCCGTATTTCGGATTTTTATTCTTTTTAATTTTATTTCTTTTGAGTTTTAAAAAAAACTTCTACTTTTTTTTTGAATTTTCTCAGGAAAGATTTCTAAAGAAAAATATTTTTGGATTGTTGAAAATTAGAATCGGAACCGATGAGGTTGCCTACATATCTCACATCCGGTGAGAATCAGACCCGTATTGTTCGGTCAGATTCGACGGAAAAAGAAAAATATGACTTATTTGGAAATGACTTCTCTTTCTTTTTTTTTTTATTTTTTTTTTGAATTTCGGGAGAGTTTCAGAATTTTCTAAATACCTACCTCTCACTTTTTTTTTGAATTTTCTTTTTTTTTTTCATTTTCTTTCCCTATTCTAGAAGCCGGTCAATATGCAAGCCGAACAAACAGATGCACAAGTAGCACGTAAGATGCATCAAGATGGTCTTTTTAATTTGGGTACATCTGTCCTAGACAGACCCAACCCCTGTATTGAGTCTCCTAAGTCAAATGAACATGATGCAAACAAACGTTCCCACTAGGGATCCAGTATGAGGCTTTGTTATACTAAGTTTAAAAATCTGGGTTTATTGTTCTAGACCTGACTTACCCGAGTGGACAACTCGAGCCGGGGGGAGGGGGTAGCGTACTGGGAATACAGAAGCTTTACCGGCTTTGCAACTTGTCCGAACCTCGTTCTAAAATGGGATAAGACTCTAGACATAAGAGAAGTCACAAGAAGTGCACCTTTCTCCATGATTTAGAAGACTCAGAGAGAGGAAGGGTTTCGTAGCAGTTTATATATAAAATTCACAAAATATCAAAACGGTAAAGCATTTAGCACATTAGGCTCAAACATGTAGGAAAATCAGATAATAAATAAAGCCAATCATAACAGCTATTCTAAGCTCGAATTCTTAAACTCAGAACCGAATTTCTGGGTTGGATCCCCAGCAGAGTCGCCAGAGCTGTCACACCTCTCTTTTACACACCTATCTCGGAGGATAGTGTATAAGGGAATTTTTTCAATTTAAGTGACATTATTTGAAATGGGATTATTTAATTATCAGATTTGCCACTTGGGATAGGTTTGGTTTCTGGTGTCTCAAGTCACTGGTTTATCTTGAATCCCAAATCAAGGAAGTTTTCGACTTTCCTAAGTGAAGTCTGCGAACCAGAAATTCTGACTAAGGAATTCTGTTAACCCGGGGGAAGGTGTTAGGCACCCCCGGATTCCGTGGTTCTAGCACGGTCGCTTAAAATATTACAATTGTCCTATTACCAGATTTTAGTACTTGTTCAACCTATAGTACAATTTTAAATTATTTACCGCTTTTAATTAATTTGTAAGGAAGATTGAACGTCATTTAAAACGTGTCTCTGGATCGCGTCACATGAAATGCACCCTCAATCCGAAACACATTTTATTCAACGTTTTAGGATTTGGATTTGGGACATATGAAATGCACACCCGAGTTTAAGAAGGTAATATTATTAAAGAACGCGCCTAAAGTAACTAATGCGTTGTTAACTTTGTGAGGGCCATGGAAATTCTCTAAATGGCACGCCTCAATTTTTAAGGAGTTAGTATTAATTACATGAGGGCCATAGGTTATGGGGTTCATTTATGGATGGCACGCCTCAATTTATTTCAAAAGATTGTACACAACTAAAGCAAACTACGGATATTTATAATTATTTTCCTAAGTTTCGGATTATAGGCTTAGAGGACTCATTCTTAGATTCTATAGCTCAAGATATTGGTTTTGGGCCTTGCACCAAAGCTCACACCCCTACCAAATGATGCAGTTCTAACATGTAGTAACTTGTAGCACACAGGAAAATGGCAATAAATATATGTAGTACATTAGAGCAGATGTTTAGCGAATTGCAATTTTGTACTGCTTCTCGAGCAATAACATTTTCTGACGAACACACAAAAAGGCAACAAATAGGATAGCAAATACAACTATTGCAACTAAAATATAACCATACATATAGAGTGCAGTGTTTATGTGCATTATAACAACAATCAAAGGAAGATAGCATAACTATGTGTTGACCATATAGGATTATTTTCTCATACCGCATCCAACTAGCATCTATTAGGCATAGATACGTTTGGACAATGTAGAGAAAGCACCAGGGAGTAATATGAATTGAACTACGGTGAAGAGATTAAAGTTATGAATTAACTTTCTCATATTACTAAAGCTCTCATAAAAGCTGCACTTAAAATTATATCCTAGTTGATCCACTTTATAATGCACTAAATGGGGCCTAAAATTAGAAGTCCATCACAGTATATTTTAGTGCAATAAACATCCAACAAGATACTAACTTAACAAAATAATTTTAATGGTGCCTAGAATTTGCACGAAAGTAGCAATATAGATTACGAAGGCCAATTACTGAAGATCTTCATTTCATGAGCAATCAGTAAACTCATCCAACATACATTTGAAAGCTTAAACAAGCAAAGATATTCATTAACTAGACAAATAATAAAATGACAAAGCATGAGATATTCAGTGGATTAAATACACATAATGGAATTGAAGTGCACCTTTGAGAATTTCCTTTTCAAAATTGATCCAAAACCTTCAGCAACGTACAAAATGCAGAGGAAAACAAAACCTGACAAAGCGCCGAGAACAACAATAGCAGAAAAGAGCAACAGCAGAGCGGAGCAACAACACAGGCCGCCGAAAATCAGAATTTTCGACCGGAAATTGTCACTGACAATTTGCAGCTTCAAATAATTAAAGTTGGTCTAGTGCAGTAGCATGATACTGGAAACCATTCTCATCCACAAAAGTAGAAAGTGAAGTGTTAGTGTTGCTGCCTCTATACATTTTTCGAAGCAATATTTACTTAGAGACTGAGCGAGTTCAACAAAATAATTAGAAAGAGAGCTAGGAGAAAGCTATTAGGTTGAGCTTCTTCAATAAAAATAATCCATCTTGATCATGGGGTGAAAATGAAAGTTTTTGTAACTGGAGTGATAGAGATGTCGGTAATCTGATTGTTCTTCAGCAAAAACAATCAGAGGGGGGTGCGCCATTGCTATCTCTATTTTTTGGAGGAGATCGGATCTGATTTTTGATTTCCAAATTATCCTTTTATAGGTAGGGGTAGGGTAAAGAGTAATAGGTATTTGGGTAGGGAGATTGGGCTTGGGTTGGACAGATTTTAATGTCATTTATTTGGGCTGATTTTATCTTTAAAAATAGCCCAAGTTTCGAATTTAAACCCAATTAAATAAACTCCTTATTTCCTTTTTTTTAGTTAGAAATCCTAGAAATTAAAATCTTGGATTATCAAAAAATGTGAAATTAAACTAATTAACTAATTATAAAAATTATAAAAACTACTTAATCCTAAATTAAAAGAGAAAAAATCAATAAAAGGAAAAAGTGTAAAAATGAGTCATTTTTTGTGATTTTTTAAATTTTTTATAAACAAATAATTACTGGTTAATTCTAAAAAATATAAAAATAAATCCTAAATATAGTGCATGATATTTTTGGTATTTTTTATGATTTAAACAAAATTAAAAATGCAACCAATTAATAAAATCTATAAAAATTCCTTAAGAAAAACAATTATATATAAAAAAATCTATCTTCTTGGATTTTATAGGAGTATTTCATAAAGGGTAAAAATCACGTGCTTACACTTAGCCTTATGCAATATGGTGGAAACATGCTTAGTCTCATGCAGAGAAAGGCAGTGCTTAGCCTTATACAATAATGGAGGCAGTGCTTAGCCTTAGGCAATATGATGGAGACAGTGCTTAGTCTCATGCAATAATGGAAGCCTAGCTTAGCCTCATACAATGTGATAGAGATAGTGCTTAGTCTCATGCAAAGGAAGGCGGTACTTAGCCTTATGCAATATGGTGGAGACAGTTCTTAGTCTTATGCAAGGAAAGACAACGGTTAGCCTTATGCAATAATGAAGGTAGTGCTTAGCCTCATGCAGAGAAAGACAATTCTTAGTGTTATACAATGATGAGGACAATTCTTAGCCTATGCAAAGAATAAGGGCAGTGCTTAGCCGTATGCAGAGAAAGGCAGTTCTTAGCCTTATGCAATGATGAGAGCATTGATTAGCTCTATGCAAAGAATGAGGGCAGTCCTTAGCCCTATGTAGAGAAAGACAATGTTTATCCTTTATCCCTATGCGATAATAGAGGTAGTGTTTAGCCTCATGTAGAGAAAGGTGAATATTAAATATAAGAAAGAAAGTGATTCTTATCTTGACGCGTTTGTACTTGGTGATTTCTGTCAGTGGAGATAACATTCTTGTTATGTGTTTGTGGATATGCCTGTCATGTCTGTTATGCCTACATCCAAAGAAAAATTATGAGTTTTTTTTAGGGGGGAGGGGGGAGGGGGGAAGGTTGGTCTGTGCCTTTGATTGTGCATTTCGCCTTAGCTCTTTGTCGTGATGCCTTGTTCGAGTCACCCTGGTTAACATCTAGCTACTACAGAAAAATGAAATTTTTGAAAATATGTATATGTGATAAATAATTTGTGAAACATGCAGTAAATTCAAAATATGTGATGGTGCATAAAACAACTATTTTGTCGAATTTGGGACTATGATATGCTTTGAGACATTTCCACCTTCTTAACTCGAAATTTTGAGGACCCACCTAAAAATTCTTCCCTAGTTTACATAAATAATTCCGTCAATGCACTTCTTGGAGATCCTTGACGTTATGAGATTGACAAAACTTGAATTCTTGCCCAGTTCATGACCGTAGAGGGGATGAAGAGTTTAGTATGATATGACCGAGCCCACAAGGCTGCCTACGTATCCACTCTTAAACGGGAATCAGGTCAAGCGTAGTTCAAGTTACATCAAAAGGAAAGTGCAAACACAATCTTAAACATAATATCTCTTCACTGCATCTGAATTGATAGGTTTTGGCCATATTTATCCATCCATTTTTACAAGTATAAGTACTCCTCCTGTCAGTACTCGGTGAACCATGCAAGGGTCTTGCTAATTTGGTGAGAATTTCCCTTTTGCTTCATCCTAATGCGTGAAGATCTGTTTCAACACGAATTTCCCAGTGTGAATTGCCTCGATCTAACCTTTTTTGTTGAAAGCCCTCGCCATTCTATTCTAGTAGAGTTGACCGTGACACATTGCGTTTATTCTTTTACCGTTAATGAGAGTCAGTTGCTCATACCAGGTCCATATCCATTCCGCATCGCTGAGCTCGGCCTCTTGTATGATTCTTAGGGAAGGAATATCCACTTCGGCAGGTATAGCAGCTTCGGCACTGTAGACCAGTAGATAGGGTGTTGCCCAGTTGACGTACGAACTGTGGTGCGGTACCCGAGCAAAGCAAATGGTAGCTTCTCATGCTAGTGTTTGTAGTTGTCCACTATCTTCCTTAATATCTTCTCGATGTTCTTATTGATGGCTTTCATGGCTCCATTGATCTACGATATGTATGTTGTAGAACTCCGGTGCTTGATTTTGAATATTTCACACATGGCTTTCATTAGATCACTATTGAGAATGGTAGAGTTGTAGGTAATGATTGAATCGAGTACTCCAAATCGACAAACAATACGATCTAGGACAAAATCTGCGATGACCTTCTTAGTCACAACTTTATAGGAAGTGGCTTCAACCCATTTTGTGAAGTAATCTATAGTAACCAAAATGATCATGTGTCCGTTTGAAGTACCGGGTTCAATCCGTCTAATGACATCCATTCCCCATACAGTGAACGACAAGGGTAAACGCGTTACATTGAGTTCATTGGGTGGCACTTATATCATATCAGCATATACCTGGCACTGGTGGCACTTTTGAACATAGTTGATGAAGTTCGTCTACATAGTCATCCAGAAATACCTTGCCCTTAATATCTTCTTGGTTAGAATGAACCCGTTCATGTGAGGTCCGCATGTTCCAGCGTATATTTCTTCGAGCAATCTAAATGCCTCCTTAGCATTGACATATCGCAGCAACCCCAAGTTAGGAGTCATTCTATACAGAATTCCTCCGCTCTGAAAGAAGTGGTTGGCCAATCTTCGGAGCGTGCTCTTCTGAGTGTGTGTAGCATTCTCTAGGTATTCTCTTTTTTTCCAAATACTCCTTGTTAAAGTGGACCATGGTTATCCGTCAAACTCTTCTTCAACATAAGCATAATAAGCTGGCTGCTTACTAATCTCAATTGGGATAGGTTCGATAAAATTCTTGTCTGGATGTTGTACAATGGAAGACAAGGTAGTCAATGCATCTGCAGACTCGTTCTGAATTCTCGGAACGTGTTTGAATTTATCTTAGTGAACCTCTTGATCAAATCTTGTACATAATGCAAGTATGATAATATTTTATTGTTCTTGGTAGCCCACTCCCAAGTACTTGATATACTAGTGGATCTAAATCTCCGATTGCGTGACTCTTGAATATTCATGATCAATGGCCAATTTAAGTCCCAAGATGCAAGCCTTGTATTCTGCTATATTGCTGGTGTACGGGAACCTGAGATTAAGGTCGAGGCCGAGTTTGGGACTGTGGTCGGGGTCGAATTTAGTGTCAAGGTTTGAGTCCAAGGTTGAGATTACAATCGGGTCGAGGTCAGGGGTAGAGATAGGGGTCGGGGCCAGGTGTCAAGATCTTGGGTCCAGAATTGTAGCATTTGCCTAAATTATTCAAAAAGTTTATGGGATAATGTATTGACTAATCGAATACCAAAAAATAAGTATGAAAATCGCATAGACACAAAATCCCAATTAGTTGGACAAATAATTTAGGAGCGACATAGAATAACGGATAATTTTTTTCGTAACTCTAGATGGTCAAATCAAAAAGATAAAGGAAATTAAAAGTTGAGAAAACTACCCTCTATAGCCCTTCAAAATTTTATTAGCCCATATTTTTCCAAATGGACCCGAAATAGCCCTTAGGCCCAATGTATTGACAAGTTATAGCCACTATTTCTAATATACTTTCACTCTCTTTCAACCATTTGCTTCTCCTCTCTCTCTCTCTCTCTCTCTCTCCTCTCTTTCTTCTCATCTTCTCCGATCTTCAATCTTCCATCTTTCACTTTATTCTTATCTTTCCCTTCTTCGCTCCCTCCTTTTTTTCTTTTTTCTTTTCTTTTCTTACAGTGACACCAACACATGTTTTTTTTTAATTTTCTCTTTTTTCTTTGCGCTCTCCTCCTCTTTTACTTAGATACAGAAATATCTATCTTCTTTGAGTAATTTCTGGCAAAAGTCTAGTGAAGGTTGTCGCTTTCTTCACTTTCTGTCCACTTTCAGATATAGTATTGTATGATATTTTTTTGGATGACTTTTGCAAGAAGATGAGAAATTGAGCAAATAAAATAGACGTTACTGGATAAAATCTTTTTCTGGCCAAGTTTGGTGTCCTCCATTATTGTTAACGCTCCTTTATTTATACACAGTGTAATCAGTGTATAATAATTGTATAATATAGTGTATAATCGTTGTGTATACATTATACACTAATGATACACTTATTATAAACGTTTATACAAAACTGGACGTGAAAGATTATGGTGATTATGGTGAGTGTTGAATATATATATATATATATATATATATATATATATATATATATATATATATATATATATATATATATATATATGGAAGGTGTATCTACACTGATATACAACATATACACTTTTTATACAAATACAATGTTCATATAATTTTTTTATATAAAGTATATAATAGTGTATATATATTGTTTGACGATGTATAAAATGTGTATATACACTTTATACTAGTGTATAATGTGTATAGTACGTGTAAAACCTATACATCACCTTCTTCCTCTTCTTATATCATGGGTATTTTTGCTTATGCAATGTCATATTTTTCTAGATTGGATCACTAAAAATTTAATTTTTTTTGTAAAAGATAATAAAGGAGATTTTGGAGGCTATGGAGAAGACTGTTGGGTTTAATGAAATTTTTTGGGCTGAAAGGGAGGATTTGACGTGGATTTTACTAGGTTTGAAGGATTTTTGGGGTGATTTGGCAAGATTTTAAATATTTTGACTACTAATATTAAGTGTAAAAGAAGGTTACATTGAGGAGCCAGAGTCTCCGCTAGTTTCCTGGGTTTCATTTGCTAGCCCTTATAATTGGTTTTGGGCTATGAATTATATACCTTCTTTTATGGCTACAAGTTGTCATTAATTTTTACCGAAGGGCTATAAATGATTTTGCAAAATTTTCGTATATATACCATATATGAAACTATATTACCAAATATGTTCATAGTTTGCATATTACCATTCATACTAATAGTATTTCTACATAATATATACAATACATTAAATAAGGAATCACTGTAGCTTATGATTCCTTATTTAGGTGCGGTAAAAAAGGTGAATTAAAATTCTTCCAGATCTTCCATAATGCAAATCATACATTAATCTTCTTCATCAATTTCGTTTCAAATTTAGTGTCTCTGCTTTTTCGATACACTGTGTTTCAAACCTTTTTTCTGATATCACAAATAAAAAATGACTAAATGTTTTATAATTTTTCTACATCAAACGCAATTATGTCTAGGGGTGTGCATTCGATTTATCGATTCGATTTTGACCCTTATCGATAATTACTTATCGATTATCGATTTGTACATATGCTTATCGTTATCGTTTCAATAAGGTTTCGATTTTTTCGATTTCGATTTATCGATTTTTGGGGCTTATCGATTCGGTTATCGATAACACCAATAAGAACTTATGGTAATTTAAGTTGCGAGTAGCAGTAATCCAAAGCATAGTTCATTGACTTCATTTAAAGCATAGTTCCAGATGTCACAATGTTTCCGTTTTTTCACCTGAAGCTTATCGTTCATTCACCACTGTATGGTGGATATCAATAGAATCATTTTAACTTGTAAAAGTAAAAAGAATAAGAGAAGTCCTCTGCCTTTTTCTGTTCCGGACCATGATCAAGAAGATTGTCATGGATCAAGCTTTGAAACTCAGGTTTAACATTTATCACGACTTCAAATTATCACAATAAACAGTCAATATTTTCTCTGAAAAAGTTGCAATACACTTGGTTACTAGGTTGTTGACAGTAAGGGCATTGTGCAAAAAGCTACTAGTTTCGACAACACAATAACCATTTAAACAAACATACATAGTTCCAGAGGTCACAAAACTAATCTTGGCTTGATCAATTTTATCATTTTTATCCATATGAAGTGAATGAAGAATGTAACTTACAGTATTAAACGAGTTGAATGAAGCAAAGGTGCAAAGCAAGATGAAGTCAGCATTCCTCGCTCTTGACCTACAAATTATGGCCGGAAAGAAATCAATTTAAATAAGTTTCTTACACATATGAAATTCATATATCTGCTTCAGTGTCAAAATTGCAATGTCAAAATAGCTGAAGCTATTCATAGCTATTCACTCGACAGTGAGGTTCTAGGAGTAGCGGGAAACGACGATAATCAACGGAAAACAAATCTTTCCATTAGAAAACTTATCAATTCTGAACAAAGAAGTTTAAAGTGAAGCAGAAAGAACAACATTATAAAACATATATGAAGAAATAAAAAACCAAGTTCAAATTAGAAGTTCTAAGATGTAATTTCTCACAACTTTTTCTCTATTTTCTTTCCAGTGATTAAGCAACTAACTTTTATATTAGTATTAATAATAAAACAAAGTTGCATACTTCAACAGTACATCCCCTAAATTAAATCACTGTTTCTTGAAGTTTCTCCAAGTGCTTCCTTCCTTTAAGAAGCAAAGTGCATATATTCAACATGATTCACAGTGAGAGCAATCCATTAAAGTATTAAACAATTGGATTAGCTACACAATTTGATAATCCCAGACGAAATACAAACTACATATTCATACATGCTTGGGACACAACAAACTAACGACGAAAGCAAAAAGCATCCTATGAAACAAAAACCATCAGAGCACCATCAAGTGTTTTCCGGAAAGAAATTAAGAGTACCGAAAACAACGATAATCAACGGAGACTATCTTTCCGACAGACCAGTTCTCGATTCGATGGTGGCGAGTGGCGATTTGAAAGAAAACGCTGAAGTGAAGACTCACATTCACTGAAGACTGAAGAGAAGCATGCAAGTGGCGCTGAAGGAAATAATAGGGTATTAGGGTTAAGTGAAGGAAAGGGTAGCAATAGTATTATAAAATAAGGGTATATTTGTCTTCTTAATATATCTTATCGGTTTATCGATAAACCGATAAACCGAAGAGGACAAATTGAAATCGAAATCGATAACTGGATAAGAAAAATTTTGAAATCGAAATCGAAATCGATAAATCGATAAATTGATATCGATAAACCGATAACAAATAATCGATTCGATTTATTGATAAACCGATTCGAATGCACACCCCTAATTATGTCCAAATTTCAGTAATACAAAGCAAAGGAAAAGAGAGTAGCAATTCTACTATTGACAGCCATTAAAAAGTTTTGAAGCTGAAAAATAAATAAACAACAGTCTACAATTTTTCTACAGTTTATCTACAATTTCTGCAAATATAATGTATATCATGTCTTCTTCTTCTTCTTTTTCGAGTTTCAATCTGAAATTCAGCCAAAACCAAGTCAAATCTTCACCAAAACCCCTCAAAATTGAGATATAAACTCCAAATTATATTCCAAATTATTTATAACAACACCCAATCCAAACAAATAATAATTTTTGAAACCCAAATTAGAATTCAAAGTTTCAAAGCTTTTTAATGGTTTTCAATGATGTAATTGCTGTTCTCTTTTCCTTTCCTCTTGTGTTATTGAAATTTGGGATTGCGAGATAAAAAGAGACGTAGAGATAATTTTCAAATCTTTGCAACAACATCCAATCCAAACAAACAATGTCTTTTGAAAACCCAAATTCGAATTCAAAGCTTTGGCCATGGAAGAAATAATGAGATTTTAATACAAAAATCGTGGGTGTGGGAGGGAAACGTGGGTTACAGTGTAGGAATTGGAGAGAGAAACGTGGGGGAGTGGTATTAGAAGGAATATACGGTACCATTAAATTAGGAGTGTAATTAACACCCTTAAAAACTACTAATAATATATAATTGATAATTAAATATACTAAATGTAATTATATAAAACCTTAAATATTGAGAGTAATATAGTTTTTCTGCATCGGAATGTAAAAATTATTACGATTTTTGCTCGTAGAAGTGTTTACTATCTTCTACCCGGTCTGGCGGTCCACAAATACCAAATCGATCCAACCCGCTGCAAAAATTAAAAGGCAACGTTGATAGTTGACCCCACTCCCACAAGCTCCTCTACCATCTGATTCGTGTCTGAAATCCTCGCGATCTTTCTCTCCCTTTCCGACGAACTCGACTGTAAGTTCTCCTCTGTCTCTAAACTTCCCATAATTACCTTGATCCCCAGGTAGAATGCCAATTCTTAATTTGATTTGTCTCTGCTCCCGCTGCATAAAGCAAGCATCACCATTGATTTTCTTTAGTTGTTTTTTTTGTGTTTTTTTACTAGTAATATGTATTCTTCTTTGTATTCCCATCTCATAATTGCTACAACGTTGTAATGGTTTACCGATCTGCTCTTCTATGTACATTTTTCGTAAGAAATGCTCCCAAAAAAAGAGATAAAAGTAATAAATTTCAAGTGATTTACCAAGTTCTTCTAGTTATTTAAACGACCGGTATCGATTATATACTCAAATCTAAGCAATTGGGTTTAAGTGATGTTAAAGCATACTCCTTAGTGTCCAAAATTGTAGTCGATCCTTGATTTGAGGTTACCATTGTAGAGAAATTTATCTCGATATAGCTAGTAATTAATAATTGTATTATAATTTATAGTAGCAAGATTCTTAGTGGAAACTTATGCTTCTCTAAGAGTTGTTTAGCCTTTCAAAGATTTATAAGTCAGTAAAAACCATAAAGAGTTTCTAGTAAAAAAAACTATAAAGAATTTCTAGTACTTTTGATTATATTTTTTATTTTTTATTTTGTATAATATTGACCTGAGATGAGTTTATATGAACTTATGAACCGACATGGTCAATGAGGATTCATATAGCCGACCTCAACTTGTTTGGCCTTGAGGCTTAGTTGTTATTGTTGTAACAAGATTCTTAGTGGAAACCTACGGAGAGTGGTTTCTGGACCTAACAAACATTGCCATAGAGAAAGTCAAATTGGTGATTTGATCTTGTTCACACTTCACATTTTTTTTCCTTCACCATTATGGCGTGATTTTATATTAGATAAATATTGGTTGTTGTCTTTGTTAATAGGTGAAGAAATGATCTCATGCTTATGTCGTCTGATGTTAGATTACAGTTTGCAAACAATTTACTATCATGTATTAAGGTGATCATTATTCTTTATGGAAATCCTTATTTTCTTCTTTTCAGCTAAAGTAGCTTGGCAAAATGTCCGGGCAAAGCCAGCGTTTGAATGTCGTTCCGACAGTTACAATGCTTGGTGTGATCAAAGCTCGCCTTGTTGGTGCTACAAGAGGCCATGCTCTGCTCAAGAAGAAGAGTGATGCTTTGACTGTGCAGTTCCGTCAGATTCTAAAGGACATTGTGTCAACAAAGGAATCAATGGGAGATGTCATGAAAACTTCCTCCTTCGCTCTGACAGAGGCAAAATATGCTGCTGGCGAGAACATTAAGCATGTTGTCCTTGAAAATGTCCAGAATGCAACCATTAAAGTTAGATCCCGCCAAGACAATATTGCGGGTGTAAAGCTCCCTAAATTCGAGCATTTCTCTGAAGGAGAGACAAAGAATGACCTGACTGGATTAGCTAGAGGGGGGCAGCAGGTGCAAGCTTGCCGTGCTGCTTACGTGAAATCTATTGAGTTGCTTGTTGAGCTTGCCTCTCTACAGACATCATTCTTGACTCTTGATGAGGCGATCAAGACCACAAATCGGAGGGTTAATGCATTGGAGAATGTTGTGAAGCCACGGTTGGAGAACACAGTGCTTTACATCAAAGGGGAACTTGATGAACTGGAAAGGGAAGATTTCTTTCGTCTGAAGAAGATACAAGGTTACAAGAAGAGGGAGGTAGAGAGACAGATGCTGGCTTCCAAGCAATACGCAGAGGAGAAGGCTGCAGAAGAAATTTCCTTGAAGAGAGGTATTTCGCTAGGTACAGCCCATAACTTGCTATCCCATGCTTCACAGAAAGACGAGGACATTATTTTCTGATAAGGAGGTCAAATGATTTATTTGAATTGCATTGTGTGGCTTGTCTTTACGTGTCCTTCATTACAAATGGATAATTGATTAGATGGAGAGCCTTTTCACATTTAATAAGAGCTCTATGCATGTTTGTATTTAAAAGTTAATTTATGGACAATATGGATGGTTACCTCGTTAAATGGAGCTATTCATTCAGCTCTATCACGAGTTCTTTTACAATTTTTGATTCATTGACAATCTTGTTTCTTTTGGGTCGGAATTTTATTTATGCTTATTTATGCTGAGCTTACCCTTTCCCTATCAAAATGGTCATTCATGAAGTTTTACTATTTTTCCACTTCTCTGGTAGCATAGAAGTGGGAAAAGTCTTTTAAGCACGGATTGAATTTCATGCACAAAAATCTCTTCCAGGTGTCTGGAAATAACCTTGCCCTTAATTCAGTAGTTTTTATTATCCTTTGTTATTGGGAGGTTGAATTGGCTGTGCTAGTTTAGACTAAAGAGGATGTCTTTTAAGCACGGATTGAATTGGATGCATAAATATCGCTTCCAAGTGTCTGGAAATAGCCTTGTCCGTAATCCAGTAGTCCTTATTATCCTTTGTTCTTGGGAGGTTGAATTGGCTATGCCAGGTTAGAGTAAAGAGGCTAAACAACAAAACAGATACTTGAATTAGTCATTCTGGTACTCCTTGGCCTCTATTCTTGATGAATATGTTGGTATCACCGTGAGATTTCTTTACTTTTGACCTTGAGGTTGCTTTTTCCCCTGCTGTCCTGAATTTCTGGACGTCTCATACTTTACCAATGGAGCAATTGCTTCTCTTCTAGTTTTATATTCATCTTGTAGATACCGTTGGTGCAATAAACACGACAGTTCTGTTAGTTTTTAGTACCTTTTTTCACCTAGGCCCAAGGTTCTTCTATTCATTCAGGACTTCTCCAATTTCAGATTTGACAGGAAGATGTAGTACATGCACCTCAACTTTAAACTTACCACGCTAATTCTACGGCCATGTCCATACTTTGGGGACTTCAAAAGGAAAGTTTAATAAGAACAGATGTCACTTCGCTAACATCATTTATTGGCTTTGCAGTAACTGCACTTGGGGGGGGGGGGGGGGGGGGTAAATCCCAAGCTTTGCATTTCTTGCAGCGCCACCCAACCAAAACCACCAACTTTATAGGTGCCTTGTTCTCCAGGAGCATCTTTCATTGCCATTCCCCATCCCAATTGTCACATGTTGTAGCAGCTCTTAACAGAAAAGGTACCATTTGTTTCCTGCCTTTTATCTTAGAGAATCCCTCCTGCTGTCATCCAAGCATGTGGCTCCAATAAATTTAATTGCTGGCTGACTTCATTGAGTTCCCAGTCATTGAAATGTAGCCTAAAATTCAGCTGCCATCCATTTCCTGCAAAAACAATCAATAACCAAACAGTTTTGTTTACTGCTAAAATGTACAAAGTAGCGAACTGATCTTTGAGTCTCCCATTGTCCATCCAGCCCTTGACATATGAACAAGAAAACCTGTCCTTAACGGGATGGTACTGGCTTTCATACAGGTGCTGCATGGCTATCGTCTGTCTTCCAAAATTTTATTCTCCTTCCATTCCCTATTTCCATCTTACCATACTGTTGAAATTCCCTCCCACATCCTACTGATATTTCTCCAAATTGCTCACCAAAAATAGAACAGGATTCGGCCTCCACCCGTCCATCTTACTATATTTGATATTTAAACTTATTTCCACAATTCTTGCTTTTCATCATCATATCTCTTAGCTACTTAAACAGAAGACTTTTATTATGCAATCTAAGATTTTTTGTACCCGTTTCACCACCTTTTTTACCTTGGATTACATCTTTCCACTTCACCCT
The DNA here is from genome assembly GCA_026770625.1 of Nicotiana glauca. NCBI lineage: Eukaryota > Viridiplantae > Streptophyta > Magnoliopsida > Solanales > Solanaceae > Nicotiana > Nicotiana glauca. The sequence continues at coordinate 55,879 of MU695933.1, forward strand.
ATGAAATTTCCTCCTTTCAGAGTAACTTTCTCATTAGAAATTGCTCCTCGACCTGTTAATTCTCTTCTCTATATTGACTGTAATGTGAACAAGGGACATGAGATATGTAGGTATCCTAACTAGCACTCTAATGACAAGAGTCAATCTTCCTGCAAAAGACGAGTAATGCATCATCCTGGGAGATAACTTTTTTTTTATTTTTTTAATTTGGGAGACACATGTCCTTAATGGCATTTATATATTAAATTCCTTTCTTCTCCAACACCCACCAAAGAAACTTTCTTTGTACTCTATCACACGCTTTCTCTAGGTCTATGAACACAGTGTGTACATAATGCTTAACAAGAATATAGCCATCAATGTCTCTCGCGATAAATTTTCACCAATCTATTTAATAAGAATATAGCCTCCTAAATCTACCTGGTAAGAAACCAAACCAAACTGATTATCTGTCACTCTTGTAGTGTCCCTTATGCTTTATTGCTCTTTTCCCGAGTTTCATCGTATTACTGATGAGCTAAGTTGCTCGGACTCGGGGGTGAGTGTCTGATACGGGTGCAAGTCTAGAGGTTGGATCTTCATTCTAAATTTTAAGATTCAGGGACATGGATCCAGGGTACAGATACGAGTGCGGGATTCAGCTAAAAATAATTCAATATCTAGAAATAGCGTTATAAAAATGTCTAAATTATAAGACATTATGTGAAAAACTTGCAAGTTATTCCGAGAAGTAGTAAATATTAAGCAAGCGGATGATCCATGAATGAGATAAAAGGAAAAGGACTGGCATAGAAATTTATATACAAAGTATTCAATTTTCTTCAATTTCACCCTAGCTTTTATTTTGATTTCAGAAACCATGTATTTCCCCCAAATTTCTCCGTCGATTTTTGTTAAAGTACCCAAAATTGATTTACCGGATCCTTTCACATCCCACACACCCATACCGGCGTCGTGTCAATACGAGTGCGACACCATAAGTGAATAGTCCGAGCAACTTAGTTGATAAGCTTAATGCCGTGATAGTTCGCACAATTTTGAATATCTCCTTTGTTCTTATGAATTCAATTAGGGTACTTTTTTCTGACCATTGGACATCCTACCACTTCTTAGTATAGCATTAAGTAGCTTGGTAAGCCATCATACACCAACCTCTTCCAAACACTTCAAACCTCTTTCGGAATACCATCCGGACCCCAAGGCGCAAGGCTTTTCTAATCTCATATTTTTCATGGTTCCTTTATTTCTGGCGCGCTAATTCTTCGGGTAAAGCTAAAGTTTCAATCGTCATAAGTTTGTGATTTTTTTTTTTTGGTAATGCATTTTCTTATATAATTCATAAGGCATCCAGTGGATTCTCTGTTAACAGGCAGAAGATCTGTTGTGTTCCATTTAGTACCTATTCAGAATCTTAGGTAGCTGATAAAACTAAAAATTCATCGTTGTCCTCTATGAAATCCAATTATTTACACGAAAAAGCTAATAAATGCATACATCTCAAAAGGTGTGTTGCTGTAGTTTTATCTTCAAAGCATATCTAATTTCTTCTTTCTAGATGTACCGGGTTATGCACTGTGGATTAGCCTTCCAAACTTCCTTGAACTTTTTCCTTGTCTTCACCCGTTCCAGCTCATTATAGCCTCCTCCAGTTTTCATGACCTATTTTAATCCCCTAAGCTGAGAAACAAATTCCATAATTCCTTTCCTACACTACAATGAATGAAGAAGCAAGTGATTAGCATCCTCCAAATCTGCATTTGTTGAATAACACATGTTACACGTGTAACATCTATTGCGGATGTTGGGACCCATCTTCCTCTTCTTCTTTTGTGTCTTGAAGAATCATGCAGTGTTATGCAACCAAAATAAGCAACCAAAAGATATCCGGAATTGCTTGTTACTTGTGCGTTGGTTTATGCTTCCCTTGAATAGCCTGTACCAATTTTTAACTGAGTATTTGTGTTCTATCGCCTTTCCAAATGATAGCATCTACTTTCCCTTGTCTGCATTTATGTTTTTCCAGCATTCCCAGTGTTCTATTTCCTAATCCTAACATTGTCTTCTAAAAAATTCAAAATCCAGCTTCCACTGTTCCTATGTTGTGCAATGGTCAGATTTGCTTGTGCTGCTGGTCTGCTAAGAATAGGGAATTGTTCCCCCAGTGGGCCATGTTCTATCTTAATGTCCGAGAAAAGCAACTTCTGTCAACTCCTACCTCGAATCCGATATGCTGTTTGAAATTATCTCTTGAGTTCCTGATTTCATTCCAAGCTTCCTTTACCACTTCTTTCTTCTTGTTTTCTAGATTGTTCCTCCTAACCATTTACTTTAAAAACTTGTGTTATGTGCTCCCAGGTCTGTCACCCCTAAACCTCCTTGCTCCTTCTCCGCTAAAACTATTTTCCTCTTGAGCAGATCACATTTATAGCCTTTACTATATCCTTTCCATAGAAGGTCCTTTCTTATTTTCAACCAAATGTGTGACCTAGCGGTTAATGAAGATGGAATATATCATGGGAGCCGGGGTTTATATTCTAGCCTGATGATGCAAAAGAAGGGTAGGTTATTTCTAAGCATCAATTAAGTGTTTTGGTGGACAGAGTTACATGATAATTATATTGGTTTATATCAAGTACCCAGTAGATTAGTCAAGGTATGTGCAGCTGGCCAGGGCACCAACATTATAAAGAAAAAGGACCTGATCTTGTCCAGCAGCAGCAGCACTTTTCTGGGTAGTTTGAACAGGGAGAGAGAGTATTAAGACGTTTATCAGTGTTTGGATCTATTTTTTTCTCCAAGTGAAAGTCCCAAATAATTTATTTGAAGTTTTTTGACTTTGCATCCCGTGTGTAGTTAATTCTTGTATGATTTGAACTTGATTAACAGGAAAAAATGATGATTTTAGTAGCATTTCTCTCTTAATTAACGTTTGGTGCTACAGTAGCTTTACAAAAAGATGATAGCTCCTCTAAACCATGATATATTTCCTGTACCAAAAATATAAGAAAGCACCTATCCTTCAAAACAAGTCGAAGCATATTCCATTTCTTTGTTCCAATGGCACTCCCAAGCTTTAAAAACCCGTTCCCGGGCAGTCTGAATAGATTCAGAAACATGCAGCACATCTCACTAGCCACTTCATGATGCAAGAGTGAACTGTTTACAAGATTCCTCTGTCTTTTATTTTCACAGATTAATCATTAGTTGCAATTTTTTTAACTTCTTTTTATAGTGCTAGAGCAATTTCATAAGCCGTTAAATGAGGAAACTTTAAGTGAAGCACCCTCTCAGAATATCAATGGAAAATGCCTTATATTACTGCCTGCTGCTTTTTATGGACTTATTGAGAAGTTTTCAGTTTTTCACACATCCAGATAATAGGGTTTGGTTCTCTATTTAGCTTCAATTTGCCAAAATTTGATTAAAATGAACTTTCTCCCATTACCGTTTCAAAAATAAAAAAACTATCTCCCTGGAGACGTAGTCATTACAGTTCCTTCTCGATTTGTTTCAAATAATCTTTCTGATTTAGTTTTATAGTTCGAGCAACTATAATTAGCTGCGAAATTGAACAAGTAAAATTCTTCTGAGTGGAATGTCGCCAAGCTCTGCCTTTTTTTCTTTGCAAATTCTTGGCGCCACTTGTCGCCAATGTCGCCAAACTCTGCCTCCTTTGATTAGTTTCAAGAGTCTATCCCATTTGAGCAGATGAAACTTCGTGGACACTTTCCTGTCTCAATATACGAAATCATTCGTTTTATTTGTCAGGCAAGGATGCCTTTGGCCTAAATATGGCATAAGATAATATTTTTTTTTTGAAAATTATATTACTTGATGTGTGTACTCCATTAACTTCGTCAGGATCTTTCCATAATATTTTCTTATAGAGGTTTTAACAAGCACATAATCATCCGAGGAGAAGTTAGCATTTAAATAATATTTGTTTTGGATGTCAATAGCTCTTAAAAGAGTAATTCCCACATGTCTAACTCCTATAACCTCAAGGATTATTCTTGTAGCAATTATGTGGAATAAATCTCCCTAATTATGTTGTTGTAACTTGTGATGGTTAATGGCTTATAAATAGAGGCCAAGTACAAAGCTTCAAAAGTACACAAGTTTGAATGAAAGATCATCTCTTATCTAGTGTCAATTTCTGTACTATTCTCTTGTTTTTACTATACTTCCCTTTTAGTTTCATTTCACTTGCATGTAATTTTTTATATTGCTTAGGCCAAGTGACTGTCTTCTCCAAGTTATAACCAATCAACGTAGAGTCCAACTCTAACAAGAATGATGTTTATTCGCAAAACGGTACAAATTAATTTATACGTGGTTTATAAAAAAGTAAATTAATTTGATCCAAAAATAATAGATGAATTAGATAGAAATATAAGATATAGCCTTAAAATTGAAATAAATGGCAGATATCTCGGTTACGAGAGCAGAAATATCGGGAGCAATAAGAACAGTGCAAATAAGCAAGAAAATAAAATGTTATTGAGCTTCTGATTGAATATAATGTATGCTTGTCAGAAAATTTGTATGCCTTACAATGATGATAGAGCTTACTATTTATAGTTACACCTATGGAACAAGGTCCTAGGATTAAGCTCCTCTTTAATCACAATTATTAGGGCATTGAAGAATGTGTAACGGTGGGCAGTGTATGTCATATTCTCTATAGCGGATCATGCATTTATTGTTGTGGAATATTCTTCATTGAATGCTACCGGATGACAATATTTATTTTGTCTTTATCAGTATCATTCTCCTGGGGGCGTAGATGCTTCTCTTCCTCCGGGTTCCGGAGATACATCGACTTAGTTTTTTCTTTCTTTTTTCAAACTTTTGTATTTATGTAGTTTGGTACATTTATTGTAAATAAAAATACTTTTTCCTTCAAGTATCGTATAAGTTTTCCTCTCTGCGTACTTTCGTTTAAACATTTGTGCAAGTTTGCTCTTTGCGTCTTTTTTGTTTAAGTATTTGCGCAAGTTTTACTGTTTTTGTCTAATTATGCAAGTCTTTGGGTGTATTTCCCCCCAAAAGCATTTGGATTTCGGGCACATGTTCTTCCGAAATTAACCCTTTATTGTGAGGGTTTTCATAAGAGAGGGCCCTCTTATGTTTATGGTGCTCTTGAAGAGGGCGTCTCCTGTTCATTACTGCACTAGCATTTGAAGAACTTGTTTAACTTCCAAATGATAAGATCAACTATGTTTCCAGGTTTTGTATTCCAGTCAAAGTGGCAGTCGTTGTTTCCGTATGCTCATATCATTCCTCCCCCAGTGTTCAGATGCGAAAAATGCGAATTTGAACACTGGAAGTTTTTACACCTTCGAGGATTAGACCAGTGAATTTCTAGATAATCTTCAGTTCGGTAAAAAACATCGCTTCCCCTTAGGAATTTATGCTATCGAGCCAAAGATTATCTAACAATCCCCTGTGGCTTGCACTTGTGAACGGTCGAGTAATTTCTGTTTGATAGCAAACGTAACTTCCCGGTAGGAAGTTTGCTACCGAGCAGAAGACTATCTAACCGCTCAGTAGTGGTTCCTTACTTGTGTGCTGATCACGCCCAACTATGCCTTATAAAAAGGACAAAGCGGTCGCTAAAAATATATTCCGGTTAACAAGTCTGAAGTCGAATTTCACAGGGAATTAACCTATCAATCACAACTATTGGACTCACAGAAATTCTCGTATTCAATCTTCAGAGATATTTGAGTAACAAATTGGGTGTTTATGAACTAAATATTATGTAATAAAAATACAATAATTAAGAACTAGCTATAATAGTTTGTAAGCAAGAATAAGAATGGTCTAAGGTTCTGATTTCTCCTCTTGTCGGAATCCTTTCTGTTATGTTTGTTATAAATTTGCCTAAGTTTTCTCTATCGATCATGAGTACTTTGACTGTCGCAACTCTTTTCCGAGTAATTACAATAATATACTAGACATATTCTCCCGAATTACGCTAGCTGGCCTTAGTTATAACTCACTTAGATCGCACCCAAGGTTTCATTATCCCTAATCCCACTTTAAACCCTTCGTATTGATCCCTCATACATGTTAGGAGTGGTTTTGTTCCAAAACTTCCGAGATATACACTTTCTCCCGAGTAATGCATACTAAATAGGCACAGCCAATTGAGGGCCCTTCAATCAACAACAATCCCAATATAGTTGAATAAATAGAGAAAATATTAGGGCAAATCTATATTAATATAACGCGAAATTCTTCCTCTAAGAGGTTCCATCAAAACCCTAGATTAGAAGTTTAGCTACGCATAATCGTTTTCACAATCATAACGATATAATTCATCCTCAATTATAAAAGCAAGAATAAGAAAGCTAAAAACTCTATGCCAAATCTTCTGCCTTGCTTCTTGCCTATTCTTGCCTTCAACAACACTTCAAAAACCTCGTTATCCTCTTTTTGGGCGAGCTGGGCTTCTTATAGGTCAATGAGAGTCGTCCTGGGAATTACACAATTGACCTTGCATTATTTGGCTCCGAACACCCAGTCCGCGGCCGTGGATGGACCGTAGATAGACCGTTGATTTGACACAAGTTCTGTCCGCGGCTGCGGACCTGGACGCGGAATTGGTCCTTGATCTTTCTTCTCTTTTTCGATAGTGTTATCCTCCTATTGGCCTTTGCTACATATTGACTCCAAAATACTCTTTTAGCTTCCTCCTAGCTCGGAATGGCTCCTGCAAAGCATAAAACTCTTAATTAGAGTATTTTGTTATCTTTTACAATCAAACATTAATAAAGTGCAGCCAGATTAGAGTGTAAATATTAGCTAAATTGCATGATTATAATCTATTATCAATACCCCACACTTAAACCTTTGCTTGTCCTCGAACACTCAAACCACACTCTACAACGGTCTAACTTCACTGAGCGACTACCCTAACTCGTCACACCAAGAACATTTCACAAGAATTAAGTCCAGTAGTGTAATATCTTCGCCTCAGGAGCTGGCTCTCCCATACCACGAAATATTCCTAACTGTAATCACTTACTCCAACACAAAGGTTAAGACTCACCTTTCCTTCATGAATCAAGTACCCTTTCATAGCAAACGAGAGTGGTTCCACACACAATAACAGTTAAGAATAATTAGGAACTCGCGATAGAAAGAATTCACTCACTCTAAAAAAGAACATTCATATGCCACAAAAAATGCACCATAGGCTTGCCCGTAGTGTACTACTCTACTAATCGAGCTCATTCAGTCTAGGATCAATTAGGACTTCATTTGGTTGTAATGTACGTTGGTGGATTGGTAGGAAACATTTAGGCATAAGACTGACTACACCTCTCTAAGCACTTTAATACATACACTTTAACCTCTAAGACCTCACACTTATGTCAAACCTTGACTCCACCTTCACATCATTATATCTTAACCCCAATCTTCTTTAAGCACAATTACATCAAGAGCCACCACTTATCAATGAATACCTTTTTTTTCCACAATGATACAACTATTGTTTCCCTTCTCTTTCAATTCAAGTGGCTCTTGCTTTTTCAAAACAATGCACCATTCTCCTTATTTCATTAGTTCCACTCAAAAGCCAAACGAACCACCCCACAATTTAACTTTTACAAGTTCATAACAAAGTGCTCATGAGAGGTAAAAGGTTCAATAGATGGTTAATTCAACCAATTGGGTAAGGCTTGTAATGTGGTTGCCAAAGAAATAAGATTACAGGCTCAAAAGGGTTAACTACGATACATAACAATTAGGCAGGTAAAAAATATATATCTAGCTTAACAAAGAAACACCTATATCATTTTCAAGACCGAACAAACTACTATTTCGCTTTGTAAACACACCGGGCAAGTTCTAGGCATCCAATGCAGTGCACAAAATACAACAATCCTCACACACATGGCACATGAATTGCTCCAGGTTGGATCATCGAAATGCTCTAGTCGGAGTACTTAAGCCAAATGAAGAACATACAATTTAAGGCACTCTAATAAGAATCAACAACTGTTCCTGAGCGTCACACTAAAGTATCTACTGTATTCAAGGCATAATAACGTTAAGGGATCCTTCTTCCATATCAACCCTTATCCCAGAAGTACCTAATTAAAAAAAAACTAACTAACCCGGTTCAAACAAAAACCCTTGGAAAAGAACCCCGGTCAAAAGAAAAATAAGGGGTAATTGATACGCTACCTACAAAAGAAAATCTTGTTTTTCGTATATCGACTTAGACCCTCAAGAAACCCGTCGAGTGATGTCTGTCGTTGGGACAAGTCAAGAATATGAAATTTTCACACATTTAGACTACTAAACAAAAACCAAAATCAAACTAACCAAAGATTACAATCAAATTAACCAAAGACTACCATCAAATAAGAATCAAGCTACATTCCTATATATACACAACATACCAACGAAGTAACCCCCAACCCACATTTAAAAAAATGTCATGTCCTCATGTCATAAAATAGAAAGTAATACGAGGAAAAGGAATTTCCTTGGAAGATCAGTCTTGATCAGAGACAGTGCCGGGGTCTAAGTGACACGCCCTCCCCAGTGCACGCAACCAACCCATGATTTTCTTCTTTGATTTAGCATTCTGGGTGGCAAAGGCATCAACTATAGTCCCCAAGTTTGTGACCATAGTATGCAGCCCTGCCAGTTCTTGCTCTAAGGGGGCCAGTCGTGTAACCCGACAACCCCAAATGGCCCTTCGGCTTCCGCAACATGCTCATGGGAGGGTGACTCAGCTCCCACTTCATCCTGCTCATCATCTCCCTCATCGGATGCTTCAAAATCCTCACTATCAGTTGAACTGGCTGCCACCATCTCTTTCCCAATGGTCACCTTAGAAGCCCGGAACATTGTGTCTTTCTTCACCTTGCCGTCTACATGGGGCTTCTCTGACACCCCTACAGCCCGACACAATCTAGTGACTAGAGATGGAGAGAATAACCCATACCTCCTCAGTGTTGAACGGATGAACCTCTCCGAGTGAATAACCTTGGCCACATCAAAATCGTGGCCATTCATTAAGCACCAGATCAAAGCAGCTCGCGGTCCATTGACTTCAGTGGTGTTGTGGGATGGCAGAAGTCAACTGTTGATAATGTACAACCAAGACTTACCTTCAAAGTTGAGTTAGGCAGAGTGCAACTTCAATCTCTAAACAACCCACAGTACCTCCTTGTCTGGTTTACAGATAGTTTGGAAAAATAATTACTAATTTGTGGGTTCTCGCTTGTAAGTATCATAGTAATCCACCTCCCCAGTAAATGCAAGCAAGCGATATACTCTCCTAATAGCTTTAAACGAGGCATTCATCCTCTTCCGTCGCACAACGCAAATGTGATCCTCATGTTCGGGACAGTTGGCATAGAATTCCCTAATAAGAAACAAGTTACCTTCCTTCGGCTCCTCAAAGAAGATGTCGAGCTTGTTCCTAGTCAGCTCCCTATACATATTGGGGCACTCAACCTGGAGGGAACCCCTTTCAACTCTCTGTTCTGGTACCGGCTTTCTGATACCCTTTTCACCAAAACGGTCTTGGGCAACTCTGGAGACAAACCGGGTGCTATCAAACTGCCCTGAACTGGTTGATGCCCGTGCCCAAGACGAACCACCGGTAGTGCGTCTCTTCTTTGAAGATCTCATTATAACTACACGGTAACCATTATTCAATAATTAGCGGAATAGGTGACTGATAAGTAGGATTTCAACGTATTTTATGCCCCAACTTGCCTATGCTTTGAGTATAATTTGCTACAAAATAGTCCCAAAATGCTCATAGGTTGTGCTTGATTGCAGGTTTGAGCGACAAAGTGACTGAAATGCCAAAGATCGGCTCAAAACGGAGTGAAACCTGCTCAAGTATCAAAGGCCAAGTAAAGTGATGGAAAAAGAGCCTAGTGCGGACGACACAAAAGTGCACGTGGCCGCAATAGGAGATTCAGAGAAGTGTATATTTAAGGCTTTCACCACGCAGCCGTGGTTGGATTTATGCGGCCCGCGTTCAGCTCATGCGGCTGCACCACTTTGTCATGGTGCCCGCGTGAAGAGATTCAGAGAGATGCCAATTTAGGTCTAGAGCAAGCCACGCGGCCGCGATCACACTCATGCGTTCTGCGCCAGAGCTCCTGCAGCCGCGCTGCACTTTTGCACGGTCCGCGGTCTTCAACTTTAGAGAGTTAAAAGTCATGAGTTAAGGAGCCAAGCGGCCGCGCTGACCTCGCAGGGGTATTTTTGTCTAGTTTTTCCAGCCACTATAAATAAAACATTTTACCATTTTTAGGTTAAGTTTTGTATTAGATATTGAGCTGCGCTCGTGAGAATTGAAGTTTTAGCCTATTTTGGCATTTTAGCATTAATTTCTCAATAGATTCTTGTAGTTTCTTCTTAGCAATTAATTAATATGTTTAGTTCTTCTTCTATTTCTCCTGTTTCTTCTTTATTTATGTCTAGCTAAACCCATTAGCTAGGGTTGTGGCTCAACCCTAGTTTGGGTAGTTGATGGGTGTTACCATCTAGGGTGAGATTGAGATTGGGTATTTGTTATTTGGGTTAATTTTGTGTTTCAATTTCGAATTTGTGGTTGCAAACAAAGATTCAAGCTTAGTGGGTCTAACTCTTCTTGAGAAAGAAAGTCCATGACCCTAAAATTGTCCCAATAAGGAATCGGGATGGACCCATGAGAAATGGTAGTCCCAATTAATGGGTTAAACCTTGAGAGAGTAATTACCCTATTTCAACCCTAGTTGCTTGGTCTAATTGGCCTGCCCAATTGGTCTCGAGAGAGCCAATTGGGCAAAATCGTTCTCTCTACCGAGAGGTGTAAGAATGGGTACGAATATGCAACGGTTATAGAAAAAGCCCCAAATATATCAATCTCCCGTGAACTTCTACCCGTGAACTAGCCACCTAGGTAGTGTCACGACCCTAGTACCTTTCTCTATATTAAATACAACTAAGCAATATTCTTGTAGCTTAATTTAGCCTCGATCATTAGTTTATAACAATAGTGATAAATACAAAAACCCCAAAAATGTTATAAGTACAATTAGAAGCACATACGCAACTCTAGGCTAGACAGACCATACAACTCCATTCCAAGCTCCCTGTGAAAATTTGATCCCGAACCACTATTTGGGTAAAAGCTGTTGCGACCCGCTCTTCCTACCATTGCGTAGTGTCGAGTTGGCAGCGATCAACTTTTTGGCACTGTTGCCGGGGAGCTTACAGTGTTGACTATATGTGTAGCTAGTTTTGTGATTTGCTTCTCTTTCCTTCTTGTTCACTAATTTTTTTTGTGTCGATCAATCAAGTACAAATGGCTCTCAATGGAAATGATCCTCTTGGCAGTGCCTCGGCGGGGGAGGAGGTTGAAGATCTTGAGCAAGATGAGCTTCCAGCATCTCAAGTTCCACGTAGAGGTAGAAATGCCAATGCAAATGCTAATCCGAATGAGAATA